>NDXB01019399.1:0-30629 GCA_002631895.1 Agapornis roseicollis
CCATGAGGAGAGGAGGAGGTTAGAGGAAAGAGCAGAGAAAGAGAGTCTTTTCCTTCACTGCCCTCTAGTCAGTCAGGGAGAGCACCAGCTTTGTGATTTGCTGCTGGGGCTCATGCTGTACTGAATGCAGAACCTGCAGGGGAATGACAAGGTCAGTTCTGGGCACCAGTGGTAAGGAAATAGGCTCCCAAATGCCCCTTTTCATTTTGCTCAGGTGCAGTCTATGATAAACGCCAGGGAGGCAGGCACATCAGAGGGAATGTTGGAGGAGGACGAAGATGGGATGTTTCTGGAAGAGGTCCTGTAAATCTTTTGGCCGCTACTGACCTTGCTATTATGGTATTGCATGGGGCCTTCATATCACCTTGCTCCTATAATCATTGGGAATAACTTAGAACAGGTCTGCTTGTGTCTCTGACTCCTGATTTTTCTGTTCTGCATGCTTGTGCTTCCCTTTGGGTTTAAATCCTAAAACCAAGTATTGGTTTGGGTGCGCAAACCCAAATCCTACCGTGTGCATGGACCTGCATGCACATATTGTACAACTCAAAGAGGCAGGTCTGCTGGACTCCTCTGCAGTCTCTGCATACAAATACATAAGTTCCACATTTGGGTCACTCCCAGGCTTTGCTTTTCCATGCAGAGAAGCCTCGCAGCACAGACAATGGAAGCACAAAAGCCAGCCAGAATCATCCAGCCCTGGATAACCCACAGTCTCCTTTTTCATGCTGCATTGCTGGCTTACTGTCTCCAGCTGTACAGCAGCAGCAGCGCAAGTGCCCGTCTAATACTTTAGGAGGCTGGGTCTGTGGCTTTCCCACTGTGCCCAGAGTTCCTCTGATTCAGGAAGCTGTCTGTCTGCTTCTTCCACACACTGGGCACAGCTGCCTTACCCTTAACCATCCCTGCTGGGTTCCAAAGCTCTGCTTTTTGGGGTTAGCCTGCTTGTATCATTGCAAGTACAGTGTCTATTTTGATAACCAGAACAGTAAAGCAACAGTTGCCTGCACCCTCTGTGGCTTCAGAAGACATTACTGCTCAGGAATGTGGGAGGTGAATAAAACTAAACAAATCAAAACCAAGTGCTGGCAGCCCAGAGAATTCAGAGTCAAGGTACACTTTGCAAACATGTCAGTTGAACGGCTTTGGAGTCTCAAAACACAGTCTTCATTTTCATACTTCCCCAGTGTCTGTTTCTACCCTGTAAAGAAACTCTGTCTTTCTTGTCTCCTGCCTGAAGATTATTGAAAATGTGCAACAGAGCATACTGTTATTTTGGCTTCATTTGATGTGTATGTGCAGTAGATGCCAGGGAGTCTTTTGTCACTACAGACTTTCCTCTTTTTTAGGCAAGTGCTCTAATTTCATGACGGATGGTAGTGTATTCCCAAATGACTGTCTCTATGGCTATGAAGAGCGCACCATAGAAACTTATCTCCCATCTATCTATTTTCAGCTTAAAGTCTGATGATTAGGTTGTGTGATACTCCACAGCATAGCTTGGGCCCAAAAAGTCTGGGAAAAAGAGAGGCAAGGATTTGGCATAGAAATTATGTGCCTAAGAAGAGTGCCTTTCAGTCTAAGGTTCTCAAACCAGAAAAGTTAACTCATGTGTTTCCAGGTTAGAGGCAGGTAAGCACCCCTGGCACTCACAGGGCAAGAAGGTTTTCAAGGTTATTGTGAGTCTAAAGATTCAGTTAAGATCTTCATGGCTTTTATAAGAGGTTTGATGGAGACTTAGGCATGTGGAGCAGTGAAATGCTTTTGAAAGCCCTACTTCAGCAACTGGAAGAATTGGACACTCAATCAAATGGAGAAACTGGTTGTTTTTCAACCTAATATATTTTTGATCAGGAATTTATAAGCAGCCATGTGCATACATGCACTGTGAATGTAAGGGAAGTGCTGTTTCAAGCCTGTAAACCAAGAAATGCATGGAAGATGAAGATAGTGGCTGAAGACTTCTCATCTGTACGGTCACTTGTCAGCGTGTTGTCACAAGAGATGGAGAAATCGGCATGTCTTCAAATTTTGTGGTGGAGCAGGATTAGGGTGCTTTGAGGTACAGGCTTAGCTGTGAATTTTCTGTTTCTATCATTTGTGTACTGTATTTTATGTATTCTATGTACTGAGAACTGTTGTTCTCTTTTACTTATGAAAACCTGTTGACTTGTAATATATTCTGGGACTATAGGCATATGCCTTCAACTTCCTGTCAGCATTAAGGGAGTTATGCAAGGAAAGAACCTTAATTTCTCTGTCAGATAAGTTAAAGTGAGCTGAAAAGCAGTTTTCTTTTGCAAGAGAGGCCCTACCCAGTGCTCCTCAGCATTCTCAGGACCAGAATCTTCCTCTGGTGGGCTGACCACCTTATCTCACACTGAAAAAGTTACTGAGTGGTACCAAGAAGTCCTCCCAGTGCATGTAAGAGAGAGCAACTGCCTTCTCTGTTTCTCAGCCCTCTAAGATGATTTGCTTGTATTTTGAAGTGCATTTTTTTTCCAAGGAAAAAGTCCAGGACCTCACTTTTATGACAACTAAAAAGCATCCTGCAGAAGGTGTGCAGATTATTGTGTTTAAGCCAGTGCCACAGAGTTGTTCTTGTTGATTTGCTTCAGTTTTGCTGATAAATACACCTTAGAATCACAGAATCGGTTCCATTGGAAAAGACTGTGAAGACCATCAAGTCCAATCGTTACCCCAGGACTGCTAAGACCACCTCTAAACCATGTCACTGAGGGCCTCTCTAGAAAAATTCTACCTCACAATAAGGCACTAATGCACGGCACTGTTGGTGTGTATGAAGGCTTTTCTGTGTGAAGAAAAGGAGAAAGATTAGATTTTAAATGGAGACATTTATCGTAGTCTTAATTTCAAAGTGACAGTGCCTTTTCCATAATTTCTTTCCCAAACCACTGGATCCATGTTTCTTCTTCATAAGTGGACATTTATCAAGATGACATTAAACTGTCATTAAATTTCTTGCCTTGGGTGCTCCAAAGGAATTAACAGTTCATTGTGTGTAACTGAAACTACTCCATATAAGTCCTTATAGCACACTAGTCACAGTATATTTGAATGCCCTCCAGTAGTGTGCTAAGCAACGTGACTAACATCTGTTGTTTGTTCTTTTTCCTCTCCACCAGGGAGATGCCTGTGCACTGAAGTGCATTCTTTCTAAAAGGCTGGTTTGGGTTTCTTATCCACACCTGTGTATTGCTGAGTGCTTCTAATGGACAGGGGTAGATCATGGAGTGGCAGGTGGGGAGGTTGGAGGTAGTTAGTAATTCCCAAAGATGTTTCCTCCGTAGTGTAAGCTGGGCACTGAGAAAGTGCAGTATTTTCACAGGCAAGATTATTTTGTTGATCCATGGACTGTCACACAAGTGGCATTCAGTTCAGCTGCCAAAGAGCATGGTGGTGTGGTGCACACCCTCTTTGTGTTGTACTCACCCAGAAGCAGGGTGCAGAAGGGCCAACCAGAATGAAAGTGTAGTCACCATGTCTTGGATAAGAACATCCATTTCTTTTTCTGCCATCTCTGTATGGAGCTTAAAATGTCTCAGATGCCCTGAGCAATACTTAAGTTGCCTGTGTACTGCTGCTAACCAATGAAAAACAAAATGATGTTGTAACTGCTCATTAAGGATCCTTTGAAAAGTTCACACAGACCCTGCTCTGCTGCTTAGTTAGGTGGAGGGCACAAGCACGACAGCTTTTCAATGGCCAGCTACTTATATCATGAGACATTTCATTGTGACTCACTGGGTATGAATCATTGCTAAATAACACCAACTTGAAGTTAGTTTAATGCCATTGATTTCAAAGTTTCACAAGCATGTGAAACTCAAAGTAGGCAGCCCTATTCAGGGCTTCCATGTCTGAAATGGAAGAAATTAATCACTGGTTTGTAAAGCCTGACAAAGAGCTTAGCTCAAGAAAGAGCTCAAGCTGATGACTGGAGAATGTGGGAGTGCTTAGAAAGAGAATACTTCAGGGCAGATTGATCAAACCCCATCTGACATGCCTTCAGTTGTATTCAAGGAAAAGCTTCTCTTGACTATTCTTTGAGCCAGATGAAACACAGAAAAAAAAAGAAGAAACATTCCCTTAAGGACAAGCATCAATACACATGGCTGCATTTCTGGTTTGGGACTGCCTTCAGGGAAAACATTGATGTAGCAGCATCAAAAAGGCCATGCCTCAACATAAACAAATGAAAAGGGGAACTTTGGGTTGCTGAGGTGACATGGGTTGGATGAACAATCACTTGCCGCCTTCTCCTGGGGAAAGGTAGTGGGCTGGAATGTCACTGCAGAGCAGCTGAAGTTAGGCAAAGCAATTCCTACACATACTATACATAATATACACGTAATTCAAGACTGGGAATTGACTGCAGACACCGCAGCAGTTGGTCTGTGTTAGAAAGAGCTGGTGTAAATGATTGGAGTGGCTATTCCTTTCTCCCTTAAGGCTTTAATCTCAATTCCCCGTGCGACTCCTCTCCCAGGTGGGAAGAGCTCACTCTTCTTTGTCACAGCCCTTGCTGCCTTCAGGCACTAGGAAGGTTATCTCCGTGACATATTCATCCAGGAGTCTGGGGTAAACTTTATATCTTCCAGTGCAGAAAAGAGGAGAAACTTCCTAAACTGCAGTGAAATAATACCAGAGAAGAAACACACACTGAGATGGGCTCACTTGGTTTTTGTGTTGTTATTTCAGACCAAAGTGAGCCTTTTGTTCATTGTCACTCATTAAAGTGGCAACAGATGGAGGAACATGAGGCTGCATAGAGCCAGATTTGTGAAGGTGTGCAGCTATCTAGCATAGTTCACAAGTAAAAAGGTAGGCATTGTAGCTGAGGGAGTGCAGCACCCAGTTTACACTGTCCCTGAAAGCTCCACTGTAAACTTACAAGCCCTTAAGGTGAATATCTTATTTGGAATCACACTTAAAAATTCCTCCTACAAGCTAGGAGGCAGGATTAGCGTTAGAGATTTTGTAAGAACAAGCGGTCACCTCTGACCTTCCTCCTTCCCATCCTTCAGCTTCTAGTATAAAACAGGAAACAGAAGTGAATGAAGACATGTGGAACAGCACAACTGTTTGTTACTGGGAAAAAGGCATATCATACCAGTCCTTGAAGCAAACTAGTTCCCACCTTGAGTAGCTTCTGGTGATGGATATGAGTTGACATCAGGGAGAAGGCTATATTAAATGCAGGCAAGTGGTCAGAGAGCCAATAACTTTTAACAGTGTCTCCTTGCACAAATACCAGGAACACCACAGGAGTCTCTTTGAAGAGCAGAGCAATGCCTGCTCTATCCCACTCTTGTTTAAGCATCCCCTTGGGTCTGGCATAATATCCTGCCTCTTTGCAAGGAGATGCAGGGAAGGCCAGTGTGCTGGATACCCACAGTACTGAAATCAAGTACTGCCATTGGAAAACCCAGCTTTTGGTCCTGTTGTTTGAATCCATGGTAGCATAACAGACCTATCTTGAGAGACTCCTTAACCATGATATGATGCCATGATGCTGATATGTGTTTGACGTGGCAGATAGGAGTGTATATAGGAGAAGCTCACCTGCTGTTGGGAGCAGCAGCTCCCTACTTTTTGCCCTATTAGATGTCTAAATGTTTTCAAATGAAGAGCAAAGCTCTTCACAAAAGTTAAGAGCTGAGCAGGCTCCAGCACAGCTATAGAAAGAATCACTTTTCTAAGGCACCTTTCACAGGTACCTTTAGCAGTTGTTCATAAGCCTTCCTTGTCTTTTCAGAACTCGCGTTGAAAAGCGGCGCTGGAGTAGTAGGTTAAAAAGCATCTTGAAGAAAGAGGGTGAAACTTAACCTTTTCCATGTGTGCCCATGAGAGGGCAGCACAGACCGGCTGAGCCTTCGCTAAAGGCTAGTAAGAGGCAGGGAGGCTAACTCCGAAGAGTGTGTGTCCAGCCATGCAGTAGAGGAAGAAAGGTCCATGTAAAAGGACTGGATGGCACAAAGCACCGCTCCATCCATTATGCACCTGAAACCAAAACCCAGTTACGGATGGGTACAGGTCTGAGTGGGTCAAACCCCAGGTACATGACAGGGTCCGAGTCTCAGAGGCTTCTCAGGAAAGTTTCCAGGTCCCTACTGAAACCTTAGAAGAGCATTTGAGAGGAAGAACATTGGACAGTGCCTACAGGTCTATCGAAGCAATGAGTCATGTGTGTGAGACATCAACCACACCCTTGCCAAAGCACAGGCTGTCACCCAGGGGTACTGTAAACTCAGCCAAGGCACACATGCTACTTATTTCCATCCCAGTGCCCTTAAACACTGCACCAGCCAACACCCCTTTGCTATTCCCCTTTCCTCTCGCTGCTGAGGTTCTTGTGATGCTGCTCTAGCTTGTCTGCCCTCCCTCTTGGGTGCTCCAGCCCTGTGGCAAGATGGATGGGGGAAATAAATGAGACATGTGCTTGCAGCACTTGGCTTGCAGCAGGTTGGAAAGTGGATAGTGACAGGCAAGCGTATGTAGATGGCAGTGCTCTGCTGCCAGCCTGCTACAGCTTCCCACACCAGAAGCAGCTAATGCAGAGGAGGCAAGCAAGATGGATTTGAGAGGGATGAGTTATCCCCAGACGCCCCTCAATAATGAGCTGGAACAATTAATGTGAACAAATTTGTTTGCCCCCTTGCAAACAAAGTAGTAAAGGTGCCCAAACAAGACGTCTTCTTTCTACCATGTTGTGGCTTGTGACTGACACAAGGGATCTTGGAAGAGAGGGTTTTAGCTATCAGCAAGAGCAATGCAGTCATTAGGTCCAGAGAGAGCAGCTTGGTCCCAGTGTGTTAGATGATATTCAACTGAACCACTAGCACCAAAAGCCCATCACAGTGCCAAGGCCAGTCAGAAGATGGGACCACATCCTAATAAACATATTGACATTGACATATGCAGTATTCAAGAGGCCAGAAAGCTCTCAAAATAACAATACAGAGACACTTTCTAAGCAGACCTTCTCTGGACATTGTCAGCTTTTTTAAAGATGCTATCTAAAACACAAGCAGAAAGTTTCTATCTTCTCAGACGTCTTATGTCCTGAATGTATTTTGCAAGATCTCGGGCAATGTGACATTTCTAACCTCCTGTGAGCCTTCCCTGTGGTCAGGCTCCTATTCAGAGTGAGCTGGCCTGCCCTCATCTCACAATGAGATTTAAGGGGAAGCCAGGTACCATTTACTGACCCTTTTTACGCCATCAAGGGTGTTGGCTGGGCAACGCCACTCTCGAAGGGCTTGGCTCCCCTCCCCTGCCTGGAGAATGCCCATGGTAGGAGGAGAGCGATGGCAGGGCTTAACCTCCAGCTCCCCCCCAAGCACCTCTGTGCTTATCTTCTGGTCCCTGCACATACAAATATGTGACCTGTGGGTTGCTGAAAGGCCAAGATCAGCTCGAAGATGCAGATCTTTTGGTCTAGGTCTTCCCTTGCAGAAGTTAGCCATAGGACTGTGAAGATGCTCTCTTATGAGTTTCCTTTGTAGTCAGCAAAGGAAAAGAGGCATCCTCAGGGTGAGATTTAGAGCCCAAGTCTCTCTTAATGTGTACAAGAAGGCAGCCTGAAGGTCTTCTTTACTCAACAGCAATAGTAGCCAGCAGAAGTTAACCTTTATGAACATCCATTGTTTCTCTAAGCTTCTGGGTTGCGACCACTGAGAAAGGGAGACACAGCAGTAGCCTGATTGTTAACAGTGGGGTACCGAGATTTCATTTGTTATTGTCTTTATCACATGTACAGATTCCACTATGAGCAGTGGAATTTTCAGGGGGAAGCCTGGGTCAAGAACCCAGTTCTTTACCAGAGGAGCTTCCTCCAAGTTCTTCATCCTTGCTGCCTGTGAGGGAAAGAAACAGTCCCTTCTGAAAGGCTAAAAGTACAGATTTTCATTCAATCACATAATTCCAGTAGCCTGAGCTTTATGAAAAAACCCAAAATTGCAAGTCTTAACAACACCAAAATACAGCCACGGTTATAAGCTCATGAATAAATCCATCTTACAAAACGAGGATAAAAAAAGGTATATCCCTCTCCTTCCCCAAAAGATTAAGATACCCCAATCTTTGAGAGAATCATAGAAAGTGAGCTTTATGGCACCCTTCTTAGGAATGGAGGGTGCAATGCCATGTTCAAGGGTGGATTATGCATTGCCAAATGCAAATCCCAGGATTGCCAGCTTCACAAAGGTGCCTGTATCTGAGTTTTCTGTACTGCTCTTCACCAAGGTATCTAAGGTTTCAGAGAGAAGTTACTTACTGCATTCCACGTTATACTAAATATATACATACAGTCCTGCTTTTTCAGGCTATATGTTTGCAGACCTAGCCCAGGGACCCTGTGGTTTATCCTAACCCACTATAATTAGCCCATGGTCATTGCTAACGGTATGCCATTTGTCTCCCCACACTCAACACTGTTTGGTAAACAATTTCAGGCACAGGGTTGCTCTCCCCTGATCTCCCTAGGTGGTGTTCACTTGTTTATCCTGCACACCCTGCAGTTACTCTTCTCTCTTGAGGCTGAGAGCTATAGAAGTGGCAAAGAAAGGGCAAAAATGCTGTAGAAAGGAGGAGGCAGCTGTAGCAAAAGCCAGGACATGGCTCAGGAGGCAGCAGGCAAGGCTGGCTTGAAGCCAGGCCAGCTGCAAACCCAAGGGACATCTGTCACCCATGGCTTACATCCTCACACACACACACACACACACACACACACACACACACACACACACACACACACACACACACCCCGCCCCGTGTGGATGCACTGAGACGGGAGAGAAGGCATCCATGAGGAATTCCCTTCTTCTCCATGGAGGAGTTGGCCCCCAGCCATGGCACATGGAGGGTTTGGGTGGCAGGCACGAGCTTGAGACCCAAATCTGGCCTAGGGAAGGAAGGTTGAACTGTGGAGGGGGAAGCAGCTGTTTGCAGCCATCCTGGGAATGCAGGAGCAAAGCCAGGGGGCAGGAATTGGGGCTGGTCAGGGGGAGGTCACTGACTGTGGTGGTGAGGATGGGAGTCTGCCATGAAAGGTGCCCTCATGGGCAGTGCCTGTGTGGCGTGCTACAGCAGGGATGTTCGGATGCATTCCTGGCAGTGATGTGCCCTGCTGCTGTGTGCTGCAGGAACCATCATCCAAAAAGTCGTCTCTCTGCAACCAAACCATGTGCATCCAGCTGAACCTGTGCATGGGTCTTACATAGGCTTGACCAACACTGCAGCCACGCTGCTCGGATGTGGGATTTCCTAACTGTGAGATATGATCTTCCCATGCAACATCGGAAATGCAGTTAGGAGCCTCCTGTTCATGGATGGGAATGGTTCCTTCGTGATGCTGCCATGAAGCAGTCACAGGAATGACACCTGGGACCCTGCTGCTTTGGCCATGACCTCCATTTCCTCTTTGTGTGCTTTGTCCCTCTCTAATTCCTCCCTCTCACATTTTTAAACCATTATTTCTATGCTATGAAGAAAAAATCAAACTATGTAGGAAGGGTATTCTTAGAGTAGGAGCAGGGCCAGCCCAATGGAAATGCCCACAGCATCTCATCAGCCCTTTTCAGCATCTTTGTTCTCACTTTGGGCATCCTGCACCATCCCCAACCTGCCAATTCTGAGAAGGCACAGCATACTTTGTGACAGGCGTGTTCTCACATTGCCTTGTCATACACAGAGCACACTGCTATAGTTAAGTGATAGAACTCCTGAGGAATCTCATTTTACAGCCCCATCTGAAAATGGGCCAGGTTGTGGCCTCAGCATCTGACTGTTCCTCTAGTGAAACCCCAAAGGTCAGCGTGTCTTCACTCCCAAGCCAGCACTTTGCCTTTAACCCACATATAAACAGAGGTGCATGTGGGTCTATGTATGGATACATGTGAGGAAAGCACATACATTAATGCATTTGTATATGTGCATATGTGTGTATGTACATATGGCTCTGTGAGGGGAATGGGTGTGCACTCGTGAGTCTGTAGCTTTTGGAAGTGCAAGAGCTTGCACAAATATATGGGTCTGGTTATATAGAGGTGTTGGCACAGATCATCTGAAGTATGCCAGCGCAAGCACAGACCTACAGAGGAGGCTAAAGCAGGCACAGGCACCTCACTGGAAATACCCATGGTGGCACTTGGGCTTCCCACTGCATCGTTTGTCACCCCACTGCATGCCCTTGCTCCGGTCTCTGATGCTCTGCTCTGCACATGCGTTCCTGCAAGCTCATAGTCTCAGCCACACCAGGGCTACCAAAACATGGGGTGGTGACCGCACCGAAATAGACTCCACATGTAGTGAGCACAAGTAATGGGCAAACAGGTCTGAGTTATTTACATCCAAACAAATCTGCATCCTTACTCTTCAGCACTCAAATAACAAGCTTACTGTTCCTGTCTACTAGATCACATTGGCTGCAATGCCTGTATCTTCTTTTGTATATTGCTGTGATACCTCATGAAGCTGGAAATGCCAGAAGCCAGGGTGAAATCTCATGGGGATCTTATAGGAGAGCTGGATCTCTCTTCAGTTGTCTCCAAATACCAAGGAGATCCATAAAAAGTTAGAGCTGTTGTAGTTCTTACTAATTTCCCACAAGATAGTTACAAGGATGGCTACCAGGGAGATACACAGATACTCTTCTGAGGTTTGCTTTTGACTTATGAGGGATGCTAAAAACATCACCCTTCCTAAGGCCATTATTTATTTAGTTGGTTTTTGCACCAGCAGGTGAAGAACCCCAAGCACAAGCACCTGCACTTCTGCCAGAGATGTGCTCAAGGCTCCAGTAATGAGAATTACAGCTTTTGGCAGACCTGTAGTGGAATCAGTGAGGGAGAAGAAGGTGAGAGACATTCCTTTTCTGCTGTGTGCCTCAGCCTTAGCCCCCTCTCAGTTCATTACAGGCCAATTAATACATGACATGTATTAAATACGTCTATGCTTGACTTTGCTCTGTCTTAAGAAGCCTGAAGGTGTTAAAAATCCCAAGGAAATGCAATAGTCTCCCCACTTTCCATGTTCTCCACAGTTGTCTTGCAGGGTAGCCAATGCCTACACTTCTGTTTCCAAAGAAAATCACAAGCTAAATGAAAAGAAAATGGATCCAGCCCAAACCACTGGATTTTCCCCATGCAACGTAATGAAATGAAAACACTGGCATTATTTTCCTCTTTCTTTTTTCCTAGTCAGCCCATTCTTCTTATACCCATGCTCAAGCAGCACTCCAGCAATCCTAATACTTGCACTTACGTCCTTCCAACTTGCCCATCCTCTTTAAAGTTCAAGTGTCTCGTACAGGTGAGTCACTCACCCACCCTTCGGAGAGTGTAATAATAGACATTTTTCGGAGCCTTGTGCTTTCGGCACGACGGCATTCCGATACGATCTAAGAGTCACAGAGACACCCTCCGGTCCCAGAGGTACTGGCAAACAGGTTTGGCTAGAAAAAAAATAGTTTTCCTCATGTGATGGGCACCCTACCAATCACAAAGCACTTTTCTCAAGCCATCCAGGCTCTTTAAAGCCCAGTGGAGAGGTGAGAAAAGGGGCTTTTTCAGCTCTGGAGGTGGGTCAGGATTGCTGTTGGGAAGCATCACAAGAAGAGAGGGGTGAGTGCTTTGCTTTGGTCATCACCTTCCTCTCAATGAGCTGTAAGTGTCTGTTGGGAGGAAAGGAGGCTTTTAGGCTTAATGTTTGGCATTTTAGCCCCTGGGCTGTGTTTAGTATGTGGGAGTCTGCTCCCTGGATAAGGTTAACTGCAGAAGATAATATTAAGTATTGCATCCTTCTTACCTCAGGATTTGTCTTCTCTGTGGCTCTTTTACTGTGTTTTGTATTTTCTCTCCTAAAGACTGGGGAGAAGGGAATGGGAAAATTAAATGTGTTGCAAAGAGTGTAAAAAAAAAGCAGGAATTGTTGCAGGGAAAGATGACTCCTGTAATTCCCTGTCACTTGTGAAAATAGGAAAGGCAAAAAAAACCTCACTCAGCTTGTTTTGGCTGTGCTGATCTAATGAGGGAGAGAGGAAAAGCCTGCCTCCCAGCTCTATTTCCCAGGTAATTATGCTTGATGATGATTTACCAGCCACTCCACCATTCACACTGGCTTCATTTCACAGCCATCTCTCTCGAAAGGAAACTTAATTAGTTTCTGACCCCTGCTTGATGCCGAGCTTTGGTTTTGCTTTATTTTTCTCCCCTGGTAACATAGAATAATTGCCTGGCTCTTCCTTTCCTGAGCGTGCTTGACTCCTGGTGCACAAGCTCTTCTCTGTCAGAGGTGGCTGCATTTTGATACAGGTGAAGCAATGGGGGAAGTCCGGCAGGGCAGGAGGAATGTGTGGGGTTGTATGCTCTGGAGCTGTTTGCTTTCCAGTAAGTAAACAAGTGATGAATCAACGTTTGTAAAGCATTTGGCTTCTTACAGCAGTGTCCAAGTAACTCGTCAATAACGTATTTAATTGCATCCTCTTTAGAACTGTGTAACTCTGAAGATGGCCCAGGCACTCGGAAATTATCTTCTCTTTAAGCCCTTTAAGGGATACATTTTCTGCTAAAACAATTTGGGGGGGGAGGGGGCAGGAAGGTTTATTATTGCTGTTTGGCCCCTCGATGCATCAGAGCCTAGAGCAGGTCAGGTCTGTGTCTCACAGAGGCTTCCCGTGGCACTGGCATGGGCACAGATGCTGGCACAGCACCTCTGGCAGCAGTTCCACCCCACTGGCTTTCCTCCATCAGTGCCCCAGCTTCATCTTGCTCCTGCCTGTAGAGACATGCTCTGCAGCTGAGCACAAGGGGCAGGAGGTGTGGGGCCCAGGTGGGTACGGTATGAGGTTTCTGCCGTTGGATGGGTTTGTTTAGTTGCGCTCGAGTGGTGTGGAGCCCGTCAGCCAAGGTATGTGGAGCACATGAGTAATAAAACAAATGTGTCCCTTGTCTCTGCCTCCTTACACAGGGAGGGGAGTGCAACGCCCTGCACAGGGGCCCTGAAGCAGAGGGGAGCCCCTGTAAGTCCCTTTGACATGCTTGGACCTCCATAAGCAGGGTGTAGAAACAAATGATGCTCACAGGGTTGTTTTTGGGCACTCGTTGGTCACAGTGCTGTGATACCACCATGAAAACTGGTACAAAACACAAGGTAATCAAAATTCAACCATTTCTGCATGGGACAATGCCAAACCAACTCCTACCGAATGCATTTTTATTGGATGGAGATGGAGAAGGACTGAGCTAAGCAGGCAGCATTCATCTCTAAAGCTGTTCAAATCCTGTCCCACTCTGCAGAAAGAGTGTGGAAGCTTCAAAAGATCAATAATCCCAATGTATGTGAGGAATGCAAAACAGAGACTGAATCCTGCTTGAATCTAGGAGCTGTCATGTGCAGGGTTTCCTTTGAGAGCTTAACTAGGGCTGTCACCTAAAATACAAGGGCAGAAGCCAGTCTCTGCAGAAAGCAGCATCCTTTTCAGCTCCCAAGGTTGTGCCGCATGTCCTGCAGAGCCGCTCTGAGCAGAGGAAAGGAGGAGAGGTCAAGAAATCTCCAAGGATATGGGAATAACACATCCTGTGCAACTTGCAGAAGAATAGGGGGAAAGAGAGCTACCACTGCTCCTGGGCTCTGATGAGCTCAGCTGGACCTTTATGGGCATCAGGACTGCATTGAGGGTTTGAGGAGAGAGAAGAGGGGAGATGTTGGAGTCTGAGTTCTGACCAGGGCATCAGGAAGAGGAAGAACTGTGTGCTTCAGGGAGGATGTAGGTTTTCCTGGTACAAGGGGAGCAACAGACATCTTTCCAAAGTTGCTTGTAGCATGGAGCAAAGTGTGTGGCAGTGATAACTGAATACCTGGGACCTAGATGGGTTATGGCTAAATTACAAGGTACATAAGATGTGCTGAGGAACACTAGGTCCATGCAAGTTCAAGGCTGAAATCCCAGGAACTGGTCACCTTCCTGAGTGTATATTCTGAATAATGACTGCATCCAAAGCTCTGATTTTCTCAGGGGTTTCCCTGAAGCCCCCAGGAAACTGTATTTGGGTCACAAAACTGATCTTAACCAGCCCCAAGGAAGTCTCCTGCACCTCCCAACTGATCAGTGTCCGCAGGCAGGAGCTGCTGGTTCCTGTCTCTTGGGGGATGGTTGGAGGACTTCAACTCATGTCACACCCAAGGGTGGTTGAGAGTCATACCTGCATGCAGCTTGCCTTGGGCAAGCCGGCCAGGGTTTGCCTCATGCACCAAGTGCTGTGCCAGATGCTCTTGCTTAACACAGCTTAGCTCAGAGGCATAAGGAGCAGGCAGCCTGTGGAAAGGCCCAGATCCATTACAGTGTGTATTTTTAGGTCTACATTAAAGTCTTTTCCTTCCCTTTTCCTCTTTTTGGACTCTGCTTCTCCTGCCCTGCAATCCCATTGGATATAAGAAAGGTACTTGAGTACCTTAGGTTCCTTAGAAGCTTGTCACCCTATCTGTGTGGTGTGCAGCTTTCCTCCCAGCTACAATAGCCTAGGAGATGGGGTTGCCCCAGGACAAGAGGTTTGATAATTTGGACTGGTGTGACTGCATTAATACTTGCCCAAGGAAAGGGAAGAGTGAACCAGGTCCTGCCTGTCAGGAGGAGGAGAAGAAGGCCAGCCTGTGGGGAGGAAAGCACATGGACTGGGTGGACAGCTCACATACAAAATGTTGCTACACTGCAGAGGTGTCTGTAGGAGAAAAAGGGAGGGAGAAAGAGCTTCCTGCAATGTTAAGGAAAGGGTTGTGGGTTTGGTAATCACTCTTGGTGTGATCTGTCATGCTAGCCACATGGCACACTCAATCCTTCTATCTTCACCTGCTTTTCTATGTAGTAGTCAGAGTTCACATGCCTGCATTCTAGCAGTGAAGATTTCCTTGCTTTTTGGACTGACCCCTGATTTGGGGTGTCTCTTAGTTAGAAATGAGTAAAAGCTTTTTGAAATTCTCTTGAGTTTGCAGCAGAAAGATCCATGAACCAGGCAGCAGTGTCCCCAGCTTTAAGATGAGTAGAGGGCCACTGTCCATCTCAGGTTTGGCAGACTCCACAATGTTGTATCATAGATTGCAGGTAACCAAACATTGCCCAGAGCCAGATTTGACCTGCAAGGCTTTTCTTTGTTCCCCCTGGGCATGCTGGCTGGTGAACAAGTTTGTTAGGGACAAAGCTTCAGTTGAAGTTGTGAGCCTGCCATTTTCAGATACAGAGCAATACAGCTTCAGGTATCATAGGCTGGCCTCCAAAGACTTGGCTAGGAATAAAAACGTCTTCTCGCCTTGGAAATAACGGCCATCCCCAGTCACATTATCATGGGAAAACATTTATGTGGTCTTCTGTTTGTATAATGGTGAGAGCACTGGAGATATCTCCACTGGGTCAGTAACCCCAGCAAGAGGAGGCACTAGTGCAGATACTCTGTCTGTTCAAGCTGCTTGTCCTGTGGTCTGCTCAAGTTGGGCCCACTTTAGCTTTTCTTTCACAGCTTGTATTTTCTTAACCACCCAGCAAATGCAACTGTCTTGGGATTGGGTTTCCCCCCCCTACCTCCATGCACACATGTGCTCCATCCCTTTGAAAGAAGAACTTGGTTGGTGCTGGCATCTGGGCTTGTTTCTCCAAGAGGTCTCACACCTCTGACTAGTGCCTTTATGCTGCTCTCTGTGGAAGGGGGTGAATTCAATGCAGGGTGCCTGGCTGCATCCTGCAGGATATATAACTCTCAGGAATTTGCTGGGAATGCTATTTGGCCTGGGTCCCATGAGCCAGCTGCAGCCTGAGCTGCTCCTTCTCTCCCTTGCACCTGACTGCGAATGGGTGTCTCAGCTATAGTTCCTGGCATGGGTGGAAGATGGGGCTACTCTTACACTAAGGTGCTGCCAAGCCGTGTGCTATAGCTATGCGTGTAGGGTACTGCTAAAGCACTGTGGTTGCCAGTTTGGTCCTGTTGGTACTGCTGGCCAAAATGAACAGCCAGCAGGATGTACAGCATATCCCTAGATAAAACCAGTTGCTCTGGAAGAGGAGCAAGGTGAAGGCACTGAACTTGTCCATTTTCCATTTGAATGCAGCTGGTGTTTCGAACCAGATGGAAATGCAATGCCATGAGCTGATGTTTGCATAGGTGTTGTTGTGGTGATGAAAACCCTACCCAAAACCAAGCCAAAGATAGTGCCCCCAAGGGGTCCCAAACTTCTGTAGCGCAAATATCAGAGGGAGTCTGAGTTACCAGTTTCACACCTGGGGAAGTTTCTTCTCTGTAACTGCTATGAAGCAAGGGGTGGGAGGTGTACAGAAAGGCTGGTAGGTTCTGCCTATCCTTCTCCTTAGGGATATCTATTTCTGAGTGAAGCCTTTTATACTGGTCTAACTGAAGACTGTCTTTGGATTTTCCCAGGTTGCATGAAGAACTGAGGATGGCGAAAAGTGATGGCATACGCATCTTACAGGGTCTATTAGTCTTTGGGAATGTGGTCATTGGGGTAAGTGAAGTGGAACAAGTATGGGTACAGGCTTCCTTCTAGTATGACACTTCTTAAAACAGCAGTTCCCAGCCATGAAATCCTTCTTCATGTGTTAATTCCACACATAAATACACCAGTAAAGCATGAGAGGAGGGGTAGAGGAGAGCTCTGTTAGCTGATGAGCTGGGTGGTGAGGGGACAGCAAGGGACAGCAGGGGCTGATTCACAAGGCCAACATGAGTTTTGGGTGAAAATCACTTGCTGCTGACCAATGTCTTCCCAGCAACCTCCCTCCGTATAGTGATGGAAAAAGTTCTGTTGATTCTTTCTTAACATCCTCAAATCCCAGCTCTGGTCATTCAGGTCTAGGCTGGCTGAGTTTTGTCTGCAACTCTCCTGTAAAGGCCCAATACAAGAGGTTGTACAGTTGGGCAGAGGAGGAATTGAGTAGCTCCTGTTTGGCAGGAAGTTGAATGAAAGAAAAGTAGTCTCCATCTTTTTCTATCTCTTCTATTTCTTTGTGGAAGCTCAATCTAATGGATTTCCTGAACTTGCACTTTTCAGATGTGTGGCATTGCCCTGACAGCAGAGTGCATTTTCTTTGTGTCTGATCCCCATGGTCTCTACCCTCTGCTGGAAGCCACAGAAAATGATGACATCTATGCTGCTGCTTGGATTGGCATCTTTGTTGGCTTTGCGCTCTTTGTTCTGTCTATCCTTGGTATCATTGGAGTCATTAAGTCCAACAAGACCTTGCTACTTGTGGTAAGTGTGGCAATGTTTGCCTACCTATTGCTGCCAAAATGACAAAATGCTGCCTTAGTTTCCCTGCTCACCTTAGTAATCACACATTGAGGAAAGACAGCTTCTACTAGTGGTAAGGAGCCAAAGGTTCTTCTTGATCATGGCTTGATGTCCCACATGGTGAGAACACGTGCTTGAGAAGCTCCAAAGTCAGGCTGAGGGAACAAATGATGGTAGCCATAATGGAGATTTAAGCTGACTGGCTTGACCCTGACCTTGCCCTTAAGCAATGCAGAAGCACTTGTGCAATCAGATGTAGCTGGGATGCGGCTTAGATCCTTGTTTCTCACCACCCCTTACTGATTTTCAGCTGTCCTACACCATTCAGTTAAGGAGCTGATAAGTATTCACTTCTGTACAAGGCATTAGTATGCGTCAGTATACCGAATAAGGGTGCAATTGAGAACATTAGACATCAGCAGACAGGCAGAAATTACAGGGGTGGGGACAGAGAGCTTTGGCTAAGCCAAGAACAATGTTAACCTGTGAACAAATCTCTCTACATTTTCTCTCTTAGTCCCTTAGGTTGGCAGTGATTGGTGCTTTCATTAATGAAGGGTAGAGCCGAAACCTCTGAAATCGGCTCTCTCTTGGATTAATGTGGGATGGAAGGCTGGCTCTTTTAACCAAGAGACACTTAGAGATCTGAAATCTTGTGCCATGAACTGGCCAGCAAACAGATGAGGGAAGAGAATTCTCTTACCTCTGACTTTTGATGTCTTGGCTGAAACCCAAGGCTGTGGTACAGGAGAGAGTACAAGGGCAGAAGCTGGGGTAAGAAAGAAATAAATGCCTTGAATCCAAGAAGAACATTGTAAATAGTGGGAGAAGAAATAGAGACATGAGAATGCCAAGAGGAATATTGGAAAGGCTAAAGGGATTGTGCTGAGAAAGGAAGAGAAACAGTGAAATAGACTCTAAGCTGATCCTCAGGATCTTTTTTCCTGAAGGATCTTTGTTCACATAGTACCAATGCAGAGGAAATCCACGATGCAAAATCAGGAGGATCTGAAAGACACCCTAAATTTCACCTTCTGCTTCTCCAAAGTATGAGCTCTCCTGATAGGAGTGAATGGCTTCTTGTTAAAAATCTTATAGCTGGCAAGTGGAAGAGGAAGGAGGAGACATCGCACAAGCAGAAGTCGCTAATGAGATGCAACAAAGAAAAGGGCAAACATTATTCTAGAACATATCAGACGAAACAGTTTCCATGAAGGCAGGGTTGTATTAATGCCATGAGCTGCTGATGAGATCTTGTCTGGGAGAGCTAGAACAAGTTCAGTCATACACCTTCAAGAAAGCAGAAGTGAAGAGCATAAAGAGGACTGAGTATAGGATAGCCTGGCCTCCGCTGCCTTGAATTGTAGCATCATAGAATCAGCTAGGTTGGAAAAAACTTTTAAGATCAGTTTCATGCTTAATCTTAAAAAGACTGCCTAGCTGTTCCTTCTGACACTGCTATCTGTCTCCCACAGTATATCATTCTGATGCTGATCACTTATGCATTTGAAATGGCTTCTTGCATCACGGCAGCAACTCATAGGGACTTTGTGAGTATTTCTTTCCTCAAGTATTCTTGCAAACCACATTGGGTAGCATTGCAGTTCCAGAGCACACAGTGGTCCAGTTCAGTGCAGTAAATGGCTGGTGTGGTGGTACAGTGTAAATATAATGAACTGCTGAGATAAAATAAGACCCCACAAGGAAACTCTGACATTATTATTCTAATCAAGGAAATTACTTTGTTCTTTTTAAAATAGCTTTGTTATTCTTACACTTTAAAATATTTGCAACCTTGTAGTTAAGGAAATACCAGTGTGAGTTAGCTGAATCATCGATGCAGTGTTTAGTCTTTCAACCATAGACAGATTATCATACATGCAGAAGACAAATCTTCAGCATTGCCCTAGGCAGTGTTACTGGTGAGGGAAAGATTACGTGGGTTGTTGGAGATATTGGTACGGAGGGAAATTACTTGTGGTACTTTAGTTCCAAGCAACATATCAAATGTAACCCCTATATTCTGCACATCTCCTGTGATATAACATCTGGTAGAGCCTGTTTAAGAGTCATGCTCAAAATCTATGTCTTTGCTGCTCCCCTGCTTCAAATCCTGCTCTTTATGTAAAACTGGGAGAGAAGCAGCATTCCTGTTCTCCAGGAAGACACTGAAATAAGCAAACAAACCCACCCCAAATAACACTATATTTGCTTTACATGGTCACTTATTCTACAGTCTTCACCGTTTGGGTTTGTTTTTCTATAGCTCACTCCAAATCTCTTCCTGAAGCAAATGCTGGAGAGGTATAAGAAATCAGAGCCAGATAATAACAATGACAAATGGATGATTGATGGAGTCACAGATACATGGGATAAAATCATGGTTCAGGTAATAATAACACAGAAATACCTCACTAATTACTAAATCCTCTGCAGCCCTGGAATTTCAAGTCCTCCTTGGGGTCACTCAGTAATGAAAGAGGACGGCATCTTGCCTTGAACCTTAGAGAAAGTCCTGCCACCCTCCCTGCTTCGCTCATTTATCAGATGGCAGACTGTCAAACACAGGCACTCCAGAAATGTCCCCTATAAATCTGTGGTTAATGCCTAACCAGCCATGTGGAGGGCTCTGACCTGCTCCCAGAAAGACCATTCCCTTCTCTTGCCCTGCAGAACCACTGCTGTGGGGTGCACGGCCCCTCTGACTGGCAGAAGTACGTGTCCGCCTTCCGTGCCACTTACAACGATGCTGACTACCCTTGGCCACGCAACTGCTGTGTTTTAGATGACCAAGGGTCCCCCACCAACCTTGACGGCTGCAAGCTTGGAGTCCCTGGCTACTATAACAGCAACGTAAGATCCTCTCAGCTTTTCACAGTCAAAAGCACCTTGCTGGAAGGGAAGGTGTTCAGAAGCTTTCTGGAGGAGAAGCAACGCCTGTGGTATCCATGTTGCTGAATACAGGATAGGTTGTAAAAAGGCTTTCCTTATGGAGAGAGAGCTATTAAGAAAACTTGCCTAATGCCATCAGTAAGAACTGACACCTCCAAAATGTAGACAGACAGTAGTTAAATCAAACTTAGCTCAAAGATTAGTGCACACAGTGTAAGTGAGCAAGTCAATAGCTCTCCTCCTCAAGGTAGAATTTTTCAGTAGACAGGCTTGTCCTGTTCAGATTTTTGGGTCACGAGCACCAACTACTACACTAGAAAGCATTTCTAGAAGGTGTTCAAGTTTTCAAATTTGCTTACAGCTTCTTGCTTCTGGAGGTTACCTTTGTGTTGGCTAAGTTTGGTTATATATATATATATATATTCGGCAAGTGGATAGCACAGGAGTGTCAGTCCTTGAAGTGTCTCAAATGGGCCTACTTTGTATTTGAAACTAGAAACAGGTACTCTATCTGCAAGTTATCNGTGTTGGCTAAGTTTGGTTATATATATATATATTCGGCAAGTGGATAGCACAGGAGTGTCAGTCCTTGAAGTGTCTCAAATGGGCCTACTTTGTATTTGAAACTAGAAACAGGTACTCTATCTGCAAGTTATCAATAAGCAATGTAGCTCCAGCTTGTCTTCTTGAAACCCTGTGAGCTACCCAAGCTGCAGTAGGAGAGGAGCCTGTCACCTCAGTCTCTCTCAGAGGTGCATAATCTCACCTCTCTGTGATACAAGCTGAAAGCTGCTGCTGATTCACTCCTTCACGGTTGTCTTACAGGGTTGTTATGATGCTATTTCTGGGCCACTAAACACACAAGCCTGGGGTGTTGCCTGGTTTGGTTTTGCCATCCTCTGCTGGACTGTGAGTACTTAATATTTGCCTCTATTTCCGCTTCTCTTTTCTTTCTAATCCACACCCAGTTGGGTGGAGGTGGATGACAGGGCTGACGCATTTAAAGGGTCTGTAGATGAGAGTTATTCTTTCGTCACCAATCTGCTTGTAGCCTGTTTCACTGACAGGGTTACATTTGCAAGTTCCACTCCATTCTGGCTTCCACAAGGTGAGGAGCTAGATGGCTTTCCAGCCTTTTGTGGCCTGCTGTCATCTCAGTAATGCAACACAGCCAACACAGCCTGCAGATACTTGTTTGTGAAGGGTATTGGATCATCTAAACAGCAATCATGACAGATAATTCAGTCTGTAGTTCAAAGACCTTGTATGAGTGATTTAAGCACTCAGGGTTCAGCAGCTTCATGACGGATAATCCCCAATGAGCTGAGTGATCCACTCAAGTAGTTATGGCTGAACACACCTTCTTTCTTTACTGTGAAGCTTCTATGCAGATAAAAAGCTTTAAGCTTCCTCTGCTTGAACAGACTTAGCTTATCAAGAATTTCTGTTGCTTCCTTCTACCAATAGGACTAAATGGGGCTGGGGGAGAGGTGGGGAGAAGGAAAAGGGGACCAGAGAAACCCAGTAGTCTTGTCATTTCAGTTCTTCGTCCTCCTTGGTACCATGCTCTTCTGGAGCAGAATTGACTACTGAAGGCCCGGTATCCTCAGCGCTGCTCTGAAGCACCACGTGAAACAGCATTTGTCTCCTGCTCCATTTCCCTTGTGCCATGGAGGATTTGACGTTTTCCCACTACCTCTCCCATATACACTTTTGCCCTCTAAAAACTTGACACATATTGCTGATAACTCCAGGAAAGAATCTTCTTGTTCCTTATTTGCCCCTTGTTCTTCAGCCTTAATGCCTCCTGGCTGAGGCACAATCCTTCTTTCTCTGTGCAAGAAATCCTTGGAGCATAAGATTAAGAAGTGATCTGATTTGCTCTATGATACCAGCAGAAAGGAAAATGTCCATATACACTTGCTTCAGAAAAATGTCTCTCTAAAACTATACTGAATGTAACTCACAATGCTAAAGGCTTCAGCAAGGGCTATGTGAGCAAAGCTGTAACCTCCTGTGACCAATAAAGACAGATGCTGCAAGGGAGAAGACTGCAGACCTCTCTAATCTATTTTATTGTTCAGCTTCTGTTCCTGGTATCTGACACCCCTTCCCTTGGAATAAGGCAGATTCTTAAAGAGTTTAAATGTGTCAGAAATAAAGCAATGTCAGGGATAAAAAATCTGCTGCTCATCAAGCCCTATATCCAAGCCTACCTCCTGTCACTGATGGAACTACTGCATGTGCTCCTACCTTCAGAAGTGCCAGCCCAGGAAAAGCTCCACTTGCTAACAAACTGCTTCAAAAAGGTGTTATGTGCTGCACACAAGATTCTTGCAGCATAAGTGGGGTCCTGTGCTGTAGTTGGCATTGTGAACGTGGCTGTCTCATGCCCTTAGATTACCACGCTTCTTGCTTCAGCTACCTATGTGTATATGGTCACATCCCCTATGTACTTCCCCTGTCCACATAGCCAGATCAGGTAGGACAAAAGGCAAATAATGACAAGGAATAACTCCTGTGAATAATGCAAGCAAGGAGCTAACAACCAAATCCAGTCCTTGCATCAGCAGTTACAGTTCTTGCTCTGCTCAACAGAGGCTGTTTACTTTGGCCCAGACTGATCTGGTGTCTTTCCTAGTAAGCACTTCAATAGTTACACATGTTATGTGAAATATGCTCCTGTATAGAGCGTTTTAAGGTGAAACCTCTTCCAAAGGTGCACTGGTTCAGGTCCTCACACTGGCCATCAGCCTTGATTCTTTGTTTTTGTATATTCACCAAAATACCAATTAAAAAGAAGTGAAAGTGAAATCTTTGTCTTATTTCAGATTGTGTGTTTGGGAAGGGGGAATGGTAAATGCCTGTATCTGGGACATGTGGGGCAGTGCAAAGGCAGGCTTTAAAATACTGCTTCTGGAAGATCAGCATGCCACTGTGCATGGTGCTACAGAATCTCTATGGCTGAATAGTCCCTTACTAGGCTGCTGGGGGAGAGAAAGAGGCAGCTATCAGGGTGAATAGCTTGGGGAAGATCTACACCTCTGCAACATAGAAGGGTTTTTCTCTATGAGTGTACCTTCAGAAAGGAAACTCCCAACAGACCACCCACTTCACTGGCTCAGGGAAATGGTGACTGCCCTGGAGCAATTGCCATAAGGAAATTAGTCTTCAGCACTGTTTTGTGAGACTCAAGGCACAGGTAGAGTGTGTGAACTGTGCATGTCAGTGGTCTGGGGCTTCTGAGGGGGAGTTTGGCAGTAGAGGATTTTTCTGTGTATGTTGCAGTAAGCTACAGCAATACCTAAACCTAAGGAAGTCTAAAGAGAACCACTGTCCGCCTAAGTTAGGCAGCGATAGCAAAGACTGGATTCTCTGCTACTTGCCATGAACTCCGAATCTCCACCAATCATAACAGCAGAGAAAAGAGAAATGGGGAAGGAAGGACAGTGCAGGCACAGAGCTTCTGTCCTTGCTAGATCAAACCCCTCCAACACCTTCTCAATCATGGCTCCCTTCATGAATAGCTGCTTTCCTGTATAAAGTTCTCTTTCTCAAGTTACTTCTGGAACTCCAGTGGGGACATTGACTGGCTGCAGGACTAGTAAGGCCTTCTGCATATGGATGTGGCTGGAGATACGACTTTAGGACCACCAGAGCAGGTAATATCAGATACAATTTTCCTCCCCTGGTCTTCTGCTTCAGATCCAGAGGTCTCTTCCTTCCTGCTGCATCTAACTGTGGTGTGATGACAGCACTGCTCTCAATGTAAAGAAAACACTGCAAGACTTTGCAGGAGAAGAGGAACTGAGATTATTTTTTTACACTACTTTGCAAGGAGGTTTTGCACGATCAGCTGCAAAAAAAGTTGCAGTATGAACTGCTCCAACCAGTTGCAAATGATACCATTGACCTATTGCATAAACAGCAGCTTAAGCTAATGAAGTTTCGGTTCTTCACTTTGCTTTCTGCTTCTTAAGCCTTTCCCTCACATTGCACTTTGTGATTTATGTTCTTAAAACACAATAGCTGTGATTGACCCAGGTAGTGGTGGATCTATGCAGAAGTGCCAAGCGTGGCCCTGTGCATCCAGAAAAATCCAGCTTTATCTGCCTGAACAGAGGAACAAGAAAAGGACTGGACTGATGGCAGAATGATGTTGAGCATGCTTGTGAAAACTCCTGCCCAGCTTTGTCATGTTTTTCAGCTTCTGAAGGCTGATTCCAATCTCTGCAACTTCCCTACCTGGGATGCCAGGGGAAGGTGAGGAAGGGATGGAGTCTGTGATAGGAATGGTGGTGAACTGGTTTGTGTGTTGGCTGAGGCTTGTAAAGAAATCCTGGTCATTCTCAGCTGTTTGCATTGCTGCTCAGTGGTATGGACAGATGTTTATGGTCCTGAAAATAGGCAATATGCATATGTGCATGTAAACTGCTGGGCTAAGACAGGGTGAAGGAAAAACTTCTCCAGGTGGAAGCTGTGCGGTTTGTTTGCAGATTTGTTCTGTGCATTTCTTCTCTGTAGGTGTGAATATTCACAGCTCTCTCCTGGCAACCAAAGCATGTTTTGATTCTCCCATGGAGTTATCAACTGCGTTTTTAGATTGTTAATTTATTGTAACAAACCCAGCTTTGAGAAATGGGGGCCTTGCTAAGAAACATGACAGAGCAGCGTGGTCTCTGAGCCAACGAGAATCCCAAGTCCTCAGCTGCTTCCGTCCTGTACACACAGAGACATAACCTGATGCCTTTCACATTGCTGAATGCTTGCGGCTGGTAGTACTGAATGTGTCTGTTCCTTCAGGCAAAGGGGCTGCCTTTGTGGGTTTTTTCCAACAAGATTTCCTACCCCTCCCTCCTTTGCTCTCACTACTTCTTCTTCTGCATGAGATCTCTTTACACAGACTCTCTCAGGCCATTTTTCTCCTTACCATACCAGTTCATGTACAACATACTATCTCCACTATATGTTATATACAGCATACTATCTCCATGCTTGCATCTGGCTACCCACCTTACTGTGAAAGCCATCAACCAGGCTGTCGGTGGTGTTTGGTATCCTCTGACTCCGATGATTTATCCCTCATCCTGCTCGCTGCCCTGGCATCTTAGATTTTCACATTCCTTAACAGGGACTTGGGCCAAGCAAATGTTTATTGGGACCAAGTATGACCTAGAACTAGCTCATAAATGAAGGCTTCTTCTCCCACCCTTTGGCAGCCCTGCCCTCTTTGGCAACTGGGGAAAGCCTCTGCAACGTGTGGTATGCTGGGAACCTCCTGCAACAACTCTCTCTGTAATCTCAGGCATCTATCTTGAGGAGATCCTTCTGCTTGAGGAGTTGAGGATGAGGGATGAGAGCTCATCCTCAACAGGAATAAAAGGTGAGGGTGTTTCTGGCTGTGTTAGCTTGCACGCGAGGTGGAATTCCAGCATGGACAAGGTCATCTGCAGTTCTTGCACATTCTCTAGTGGAGATAAGCTCTGCAAGACTGCTAAGTGATGAGCAGTGAGCTGCTCTGCCTACCGAGGGCTGTTACTGACTGTGAGTGAATACAGGACTGAAAACCTTCCCTGTCTATGTATTTTCCAAAGCAATGGTCACCTTTAGAAGGGTCCTGCAGCTGGCACAGAGGCTGCAGAAGGTAAAGCCATAACATGTCAAATAATCCCTGCAAATAACCAGTCAAATCTTTTTACACCTCTCTTCTGCCTCCACTGTCTGACCCTTGGTCTTTAAAGCAACTTATCTCACCATACAATAAAAAAGGTGAGTAAAGCAGTTTGGGAGCAGCTGTCCTTTCTGATGTAATCTTTTCCCTGTCTCCTACTAAAGAGAGGGAAAGAAGTTATTTAATATTTTTCAGACTGGTTCAAATCTCTCTTATTGGCTGGGTTTTGGAGTTGTTTGGTTGTGGGGTTTTCTTCCCTTTTGGGGCTTTACTTACCAGAAATCTTTTTCTGTTTAATAATCATCATGTGTGTTATTTTCCCTTCTCCAGCTCTGGTTGTTCCCATGTTCCTGTTCCTTGTGGTTCACTCTTAAGCAGCTACGAAGTTTTCTTTGAAACCATTTCCTCTCATTGAATTCAGATATTTCCTGTTCTTTTCAGATAAGGGATTTAAATGATAGAGAGATAAGTGCCCCCTTTAACAGAAGTGCTATGGAAGAAAACAGGTCCAGTTTTAAGACGGATCTGGACCCAAAGTGCACAACATAATTCCTATGAATTTTCTACGTTTGCAAAACTTAGTTAAATTCTCACTGCAGTTTGCAAATAGAAATAGAAAACAGCTACCTTCTTTTGGTATGGACTCAACCAAACTTTCTTATTTTAACACTTATACTGTATCAAACTTCTGGGGGCATCAGGACTTGGCCAGGTCTGAGCTTTGCAGTTCCCATTCATTTCTAATCCTTAACTCTGAAACTGTTCATCTTTTACCCTTGTAGAGAGACTTGTTCTTTATTCCTTGTAGTTTATTCTGCTCTGACAGAAAGTGAACTTGGAGAGGTCAATATCTTTATCTTGGCTATTATGATCCTGTGCTTTTTGTTGCTGTTGACACCTTGTGCCAGCTTGGCCCAAGTCTCCTTCACTGGGCTCTGTTTCCTTGCCTGCACTGGCTGCCTTCCCTTTGCTCCCAGTTGGCCTTTAGCTCCATCCAGTGGGATACCAGCTAGATGTTTTGTTGCCCATAGCCAGATTCCTGTGTTGAAAGGAGGATGCATGAGGCACCGGTATCAAATGCTCTTTGGCACTGGGTTAGCTTGTTTCCTGGTTTACAGCCAGTTTGGGAACTTGCTTAATCCTGGTTTTGGCTTAGCAGAAAGTATCCAAGATGTTATAGCTGTTGCTTCCAATGCAACATACACAAAAGATTGTCTTGAGTCAGGCTTTCACACTTGTGATGGTGTGAAAGCAGGCAAAAGAAATTGGCTGGAATTGTGTTCAAGCACTTCCATGTGTTCAAGCATCCTGATTTAGGGAATAGTGCTGACTGAAGCCTTTTACTTGATTTTCATAACCATGGGAATGCTGGGGAGAAGTTTGAGATTCTCCACTTGTCTTATGGCCAAGTCATTGCTCGACTCTGTGGCACAAAGAGTACAAAAACACTGTTCCTCATACAGCAGTAATAGTTGGCTATGACTAACAACAGTTTCAGAGTTCAAGAGACATGGTTTTCCCTCACTTTGTGTGCCAGTTGCCATGGTAAGCAGGAAGCACAACCCAGGCATTTTCCTAAATGGAAATTGAAGTCATGAAAGAGGTAGGAAAGGGAGTCAAGCCCTGAATTCAGCTGCTGAGGAGGAGCAAGGAGTATTCCATGTAACCTAAGGATTCATCCAGTTTTTAAGGAGAACAAAGAGCAGGCTGAACTGCAGGTATGTCCACTGTGGCTACAACCCCAGGGTAGCATAACAGATAGATACTAATACCAATACTAATTCACTTCAAGGCTACAGGTCAGAGATCAGGTCAACAAGGGCACTGTAAGAATCCAGAGAACCAGGGAACTTAATTAATACTTAAGTTCTTGCTTGTCCTTTACAAGTCAACACAAGTGCCTACACCAGAGGCTTCATAGTAGCTTCTCTTGTTCCATCTTGGCTTCCCCTCTACAAGAACTGGGATCCCAGGGTGTTTATGTGCTCAGTGCTGCTCTACAGGCAAGGCAAAATTCTGCAGGAGGTGTGCTAGATAGGAGGATGTAGTTGTACCTCACTGAAACTTCAGCTTGGTAGAGCTGGAAATAGTAAGAAAGATAGATGAATTTTACCCTTGGAAATTTGAAAGCATTTCAGATGCTTTGGTCATTCTACAGTAAGAAAAGTGTGTGATCAGGCTCTAACCTTCATCCACACAGTCAAACACAGCTTAGTGCCACTCACATGAAAAAAGAAGGACTCAAACTCCACATCAGAGGAACACAAATGCATTTGCACTGCACCCATAAACCGAATCCAAAGGAAAACGAAACTGTTCCAAAACATCACTAGGGCACAGGTCTGTTTTTATAAAAACTCCAGTTTAATCTCATGGCTGAGACCTGGTAAAACACCTTTCTTTTGTGGCTGTTGTTTTTCTTTCTTTTTAAAAGCAATAAGGCACAAAGGCAGGCAAGTCCACACAGAGAACAGAGCTGAACAAAAATACAGTCCTTCAGAACTAGCAGGAGAAGTAATCACAAACCAGGGCCAGTGGGATGGGGACAGTCCTTTCCACAGTGTCTGACTTCCAGCCCTTCCCTTGACCTGGCAGCAAAGAACGATTCAAATAGGACCAGTGCCTGCAAGAACAAGAGCTAAGGT
Source organism: Agapornis roseicollis (assembly GCA_002631895.1). Lineage (NCBI taxonomy): Eukaryota > Metazoa > Chordata > Aves > Psittaciformes > Psittacidae > Agapornis > Agapornis roseicollis. Next base: position 28,525 of record NDXB01019399.1, read on the forward strand.
CTGGCCTGCTGCATGGAGCCCTCAGAAAGCTCTTGCCTCCTGACACCCTTCCTTTCTTCTGTTGAAGTCCTGCTCCATCTCCAGTTGAGCTCTTTGCAAGCTTTCCATTCCTTGCTTGGAGCAGGATTAGCTATCACTGAGCCTTTACATCAATTAGGAGCAAGCCAAAACTAAACCAAATAGGCATCAGCTACAGCTTCTCCCCTCCCCTAGAGATTAGTTTTCCCTAGAAATGGAAAGAAGCAAAACGGACAACTGCAAAACCTGGGCATGCCCAAAGGGTAATACATGCTCCAGTAGATTGTTTGCATATACTTGTTCGCATATGCGTGTGATGGCAACTTAAATCAGTCCTTGCACTCTTGTCTGTGCTGATCTCATTTCTTCTCTCTCAGGACAAGATCCTGATCAGGAAGGCAGACTCAGGCCTTTTGTCCACCACAGGTTAGCTTCTCCTCTGTGGGCAAAAAGCCAGTTGATCTCATACCCTCAGTACTGCAAAACTTACAGCAGAAACCAGTTCCATGCATGAGCCCATTTCACAGATGTGCAGGATTCTGTTTAGGCAATTCCTTAATTTTAATTAAATTTCCATTTTAATATATATAAAATGTTCTTTTTTATATATATATATATAAATTCAACACAATATTCACCACTACAGGCATTTCAGAATTCAAAAAGAAAGAAACAATACTTTGATTGCACCATTTGGACTCTGGATGAGGGAAAATGTTGCAGGGTTTTATGGATGCTCTCTAATACAGACCTAAATTCCTCTGAAGCAATAAAGGTGGAAAAAAAAGAAGTGCTTCAGTCTTTCTGAAGTGATAGCATGGGATAGACAGGCCAGAGGAATGTGGTTTATAAGGTAAAACACAATCCTCCTGTTTACTCTCCTGCCAATAAAGTAGCTCCCATGTGAGCTAACATTCTCCATGCCCCTCCTTTCCATCAGGGGATTCTCATCTTTGACAGCCCGGCCATTTTGCTCTGGGTTACTCTTAACAGAAGCTGCCTGACTACTTGGGAAGAGTAAGTGTCTCTTGTCTCCCATCAGTGAAAGTCCCCAAGTAACATATGCTGGTGATACCATATCACGACAGGCTGGGGCCATCTGCAGCCTTGACTCTCTTCAAAATGTACTGCCAGTCTGTTTGGAAAGTCCTTTCCATAATACCAAGAACACCTGACTCAACTCTCCTGTACACAAAACCTCAAATTCTGGGCAGACCCATCTCCCATATAACAATCTGTCCTTCTCCATAATACTTCACACACAATAAACCCCCAAACAAACCCAAAATTGAGCAAAAGAACCCAAATCCTTTCTCAAAGGCTCTAGGGTTGCAGGGTTGTGCTGCAGGGCAGGAGTTTGGTGCCCACAAAGTACCACTGCAAAACCCTGAACTTCAGGATTGCTTCCACTCACAGGTTCAGTCTGCTGCTGCAGGATGGCAGAAAGCAAGCTAATGGCTCTGGAGCAAAGATGAGATTGGGTCTGACTCTGAAGCTGACCTCAGGAATCTCTTAATAAGGTTGGATCTCAGGAAGTTCCAACCACACATTCAGCACTATTCAATGGGAGATGGCTTCTATCTTCTGGCTTTCTCTAAGTTCTGGTCCTGCAACTACCAGTATTAACATGGACCCACCATTAAGCATTACAAAGTCTGCAGAAGTCTGAGTCTGGAGTTGGGGATGGTGACCTCAGTGCAGTGGTGCACCTTGCACAGTACTCTCAGCAAGTACTCTCTCAGCTTTGCAAGTAACTGTAGATAGAGATGGAATCGAGCTATGAAATAGAGATGCCATTGCAGAATCTCTGCTTCATTAAAACCCAGGACCTGGCTCTGAGTTCAAATTTTGAAATACCCTCAAAAAGTATAGTCTGGATACAGATTTTAGCTGAGGCTGATCTTTAATATTAAGTAAAGATTTAGAGTCATTTTCTCTTGCAGGAATTTCACCACTTATGCCAAAAGCACTATTAGTTACTGGAACGCTGTTGAGAATTAAGACAGTGTATTATATACAAATTGCCAGACCTCATTTCTTGTTCACAGATCAGCTTATATGAGAATAAGGGGGGGGGGGGGGGGGAG
>NDXB01019399.1:30762-80754 GCA_002631895.1 Agapornis roseicollis
GGGGGGGGGGGGGGGGGGAAGAGAAGAACTGTTTTAAGGTGCCAAGGTTTCATCACATTTTCTTTTCCTTTCCAAATTACTCTGTTAGCTTTGCTGGCCCCATTCCAGATGCCTTGGCAGATAAAACTTTTAGGAACTGAGAGAATATAAATCCCCGTCCAAAGTAAACTGTTCTATTGGTGCCAAAAAATCCCATGCATCATTTCCATACCTTTTGCTTTCTCTATACCTTGCCACAATACCTCGTATCACATCTTCTCAAGTCATTTGCCATTAACTCAGCCATGGTGGTTGAAAGCTTTCCCATGAGGCAGTAAAAAAGGCATATGGGTGCCATGTAAACGCCAAGCAGAGCTGTGCTATGAGGAGCATCGAGGACTGGCAATCCCATAGTTTTAATGGGATGCTTCACAGGCATTTTATGGTCAGGGAGAAGCAAAGCACAATTGTCATGAAGCTGATTATTCTGGACCTGCCGTCCACGGCATGCCCAGGTAAAGCACAGGCTGCAATCTGTGAGAGAACATGGACCTGCAACAAGAACTCCAGGCTCTTGTCTGGTGTAATGTTCTCCCTCCACAACACTGACAGCATGGGCTTCATTCTCTGCTCTGTTCCCTCTTACATTGGCGTTATGCACAAGCAAGGAGTACAGTGGGGAGGATCAAAAGCTGCAAGCACTGACAGGGAAAAGCCCTCCTGTTTTTTCACACTCCCTTTGGATTCTAGGAGAAAATTCTGCTGAAGATACATTCCTTTCATCTGTGGGACCAGAACGTCTCAAAAGTACTCTGGCATCTCCCTCCTTTAACAATCAAAGAGTGCAGAGAAAGCACCGTACAGGCTCTGAGCCCTCCAGCCACAATGACACATGAAGTGATACATTCAGTACACACCAGGAGCTCAAGGGTTTGCTAACAGTTTAAAAATGCCAGTACTTCACAAAAAAGGCCCTAAACATACATCCCTCAGGAAATCCTTACTGGCACTCATTGTGGTGGCTATAGCTCTTCCTACCAGATGCTCACTTACTTCATAAACTATAGCCCATAATACCCACCTGAGGGCCTACAGACACAGACCTCCCCATGAATGATGGCCCCTGCAAGCACCATTACAGGGACAATCTCAGTGCTGGCAGCAACACCTGTGTTCCCATCTCCTCTGTAGTCTCCAGTGGCACTTAAATTGCAGAGACAGCACAGGCTGTATGTGCCTTTGCAATCACCCCTGGTCACATACCAGGCAATAGACAACCTGCTGTGAATGTAGAGTTAGAGGCTTTACAAAGGAACCTTTAATCCTGTTTCTGTGGTATCTGTTGCTTGTATGAATGCGCATTTGCCTGTAACAATAACAACCCTTCAGGAGAGAGTTTAATTCACTTCAAATCCCCCTCTCATTGTATTGTTCATTATCTCTTCTGCAGTCCTAACCATCATCCTTTTAGCCATAATCTTAACCCATCTGAAAGCAGTGAAGGCCAGGGAGGTGACAACCAGCTGTGGTCTCAAAGAAACAGTGTAAACCCACAAGGAGAGGAGGTTTAAAGGAAGAAGCAGCACATGGGGACGTGCCACACAGTGGCAATGAAAGACCAAGGGTCAAAGATATGTCAGTCAGGGTGCGAGAGGGCAATAGCCCAAGGCCATGTGGATCAAAAGATGCTCTTCGTTTTCCCTGCTGTTGGCAGTGTGGAACACAGCTGGAGATAGTTGCAGTGGTGTCATCTGGCTTTAAGCAATGATGGAAATAGTTGATTTTAGCCTTTGTTAAGCCAGTGTCTTTGCTTTCACTGACACCAGCCTGACGAGTCTCTACCACTGGACAGCTTCACACTCATTCCCCAGCCATATGGACCTTTTCTGTCCCAGGGAGGTGTGGTTGAGCACAACAGAGCTCATGAGCTGGATTTGGGAGATTAAAGGAACAGCTAGGTGTTTCCTTCCCAGCTGCTTCCATTCCAGCCCTTGCACATGCTGGAAAGAGCACATCTCTGATGCAAGAACAGAGCTGGAGGCAGCACCTTCAGGTTGTATGTTTGTCACTGCAACATCCTTGGGTGTTTTACACCCTGTATGACTTGCTGATGCCAGCTTCACCTTCCTCTTCAGCTATGCCCAGCCTCCTGCACTGTTGATTTACACTGTCTAAGTCAGACAACAGGGATGAATAGGCATGGTCCTTCACTGGTGGCTGGGAAACAATGGAAGGAGGTCCCAAATAACTGGACTTACCTCCCTAGCAGATGTTGTGCCCCTGCACCATGGGCTGCAGTGCTTTGGATCAATGTTTCCCCCCAGCCCTATTTTCTAATTATACCAAGATTTATTTTTTGGCTTTGTTTTTTTTTCACAGGGAGGATGGGACTTTCACAGGGCTTTGTTAGACAACGACTATGAGGAAATGCAAGTTCCCTGGGACTGGCTTGCAAAAAAGAAGCAGTGAGGGAATAGACAGGGATGAGAAAGGGAAGGATAAGCAAGACAAAAAAAGGCTATGAACCTCTGTAGCAAAATGCTTTGCAGGAAACCCTAAAGGATTCGGGTCCATCTTGCACAAAATAGTTTAAACAACAGCAAAATGTCAGCAGAGTTGGTCATGGACACTCCTATTCCATCCACTATGAAAAAGGAATATGAGAGGCAGTTGCTATTCGATTTGCCTCACACTTCGTCCATCCAGAATCACAGAGCGCCTCTGGGGCTGGTAAAAGCAGCTGGTGGAGGTCTCCAGTCTCTGGCCATTCTTGGGGATGGTCATTTTGTTCCGCAGAGTCACCCCCTCTGGCGTTGTCCGCGAAGGCTCAGACAGATCACCGCAAATGGGGCTCGAAGAGGTGGTCTGAGTAGGGCTCCTTATGGGTGATAGCAACACCCTGGAGTCTGCTGAAGAGGAGGGGTGGTCCATGATGGGGAAAGGGGGACTGAAGAGAATCAAACTCTGGGGCCTCCCGGGCCTAGACCTATAGGAAGGCTTGGAGAACCCTGATGGCCTCTCCATCTTTGAGGACTGTGGGGTATCTCCAGCTGTTTCCCCCTCGGAGGTGCGCTTTCGGCGCAGAACAGGAGCATCCGTAGCAGGGTACTGACTGGACTGAGATGTCTCCAGAGAAGAGCCAAGGCTGCTGTGCCAAGGACAGGCTGAGTCCTTTTGAGCTGGGTCACTGTTTTCTTTCTCTGCTTTGGCTTTCTTCTCTGCCAGAGGGCTTTTGGGGGTCTCCAAGTGGCTCCATGCCACCCGTTGAGTCTGCCTGACTGCCTGCTTGGTTTCTGTTTCCTTCTTCTCAGCTGGAGGAGCAGCGTTCTGAGCCTGCAGGGGCTGGGGGATCTGGGTGTACTGGATCTTCGGCGGTATCACAGGCACTGCTCTAGCCTGGCACATCTTAATCATGAAGGAGGTCCTGACTGCCGACACGCTGACAGGGGCAGAGTTACGACGCCCAGTGGTGGCATGGGCTACCGCTAGGTAATCCAAGTCTAGATCCACGTGGGCATTGAAATGAGACCCCCAAGTAATGCCTTTACTGGAAGCAGGGCAGGCAGTGGGCAGCGATGGGACAGAATCACTGCTTTTCACCTCCTTCTGCCCGCACAGGAGGTTCCCAGGGGCAGAAGGCATGGACAAGCTCTCGAATGTGAAGAAATCTGGGGCTGGAAGGAGTGAATCCAAGTTGAGGGATGATGGCCGAGTCTTTACTTTGCGAGGTGTTTCTTCACCTTTACTACTCAGCTGTGAGTCGGTGGCAGAGCACAACGCTTTGATAACAGTCTCTCCTCCCAGGGCAGAGTCCTGAGACATGGATAACTTCTCCTCTATGTTCTTTGCCTGTGAAGAGCTGCCTGAGCTATTTTGGTACGGTAAAGACAGTTCAAGCTTTGAGCTCCAAGGGTTTTCTTTGCTCACATCCACTTTCTTTTCCTCTGCCTGTGAAAGAAGGATTTTTGAAGGTGCTTCCTTCTCAGCTCGTGCTTCCTCCCTGATGAGGGGGCACCTCAGCTCATCATTTTTGGCAGGTTCTTCTGGAGGACTTGTGCCATTCTCACCTTGCTTAACTTTGCCCGAACTAGGTGGGGAGATGGATTGTGTCTTGGGCAGCTCACAAGTCACTGGCAGAATGTCACTGCATGGCTGCTGTTGGTCAGTAGCATCTATGAAAGAGAATGGGATAGTCCACAGACTCATCACTGTGTCTTTACTGTCCAAGGAGAGGCTGCGACTGAATCGTGGTCTAAGAGAAAGGCCTCTCTCTGCTCTCTGACTCTGTGGATGAAACTCCTGTATCATCTTCTCCTGAATGTCCTTAAAGGTGGGGGAATGAAGTGGGCTCGTAACCCACTGGTGATCCTCCCATGGCTCCACAAGTTCTAAGCTCTGCACATTATCTGTCCAGGCATCCTCATCATCCTGGTCACCAGCATCATGGGTTCTGCTAAAAGCATTGCCCTCCTTCAGCTCCTGGATTCCTGCTCCACTCAGTGCCTTGGAGCAGAATGTGTCCCTTTCACCAGCAGTCATGATTTCAGGCTTCTCCTTCTGAGCCTGGCCTCTGGGAAGACCATTCCTTTCCCTCTGCAGCTGGCAAGGGCTATCTTTTTCTCTCCCTGACTCTGGACGTGCTACTTTGGAACAAGAAAATCCATCACTTGGAGCAACCTCATTAAATTCTGATTGACCACGGAGCTTCCAGTCCAGGGGAGGAGTGAGACATTCACTTGGGCTGTCCACCACTGCATGGTGGTTCTTTGGAGTGGCTGTGCCAGTTGGAGAAGTACACAGTTTGGGTAGGGCTGAAGCACAGCTCTGCTGTGCAACCACATCAGACTGATCCCTGTGGAGGCTGTCTTCTTGTTCCATATTGGTAGCACCAAACAAAGGCACCTGAGTTGTTATCTGTGGTGTTCTGCTTGCAGATTTCTGCTCAGACAGGGCAGGGCTCTGCCCTTGGCCAGAGGAAGAGCTATCTGCTGGTGTTGAAGAAGAGGATTCAGAAATCAGACCCATCTTGGGGACAGTGGCTGGCAAAAGCAAGAGCTCTTCTTCAGGTTCAATGATTTTCAGTTCCTGCTGTATCTCTGGCCACAGTGGTTCTAGCAGACCACTGGCAGGGTCCTCCTCAGTCTGGAAAACAGAAGAAATGCCATGAGCTGGCAGCTCACATCTTACCAACAAATAACCCTCCATCTTTCTCAGACAGCCCTCTTAGCATAGACAGGCTCCTGGATGAGCACACTTACAGGTACAGAAACACAGACACATGTACTGCTACCAGTCAAAGGAAGGAAACACATCTATAAACAACTGGGTTTATAGAGGGGAAGATGTGAAGTGCAGCCAAAATGAGGCCTGGACAGATGTGCTGAAAGAGTGAGGTGAATGAGTAGCTGGAATGTCTCAGCTCTTCCCATTCAGGCTCTCTTGGCCTTGCCAGAGGATCTGCATTCCCAAATCGCACACAAACTGGAATGAATAATCTATTCAAGGAGCTATGCCAACAGATTTTTAAATAGCTGTCCAGAGATGAGTATTGCTGTAAGAATCTTGGTGAAAATGCTCTGCTAGAGATACAGAGGAGGTTATAGTAATCATAATAATAGTAATAATAATAGTAATAATAATAATAAATAGTGTGTATAGAATGGAAGAGAAAAGGACTGTTCAGGCTGTCCAATACAAATAGGACAGCAAAAATAGAAGGGGAATTCAGGGACCATCAGTCAAAATGCTCAGACATCGGGACAGTCTCGCACCTGGAGAATCTCAGAGCAGACAGATTGCACTGACTGCAGTCATACAGTTACAGAAAAAGAAGACAAGAAAGGGGCAGAAGGTAGTTGTGTAAAAGTAAATCACCACATAGTGATGTGGACAGAAGGGAAATCAGGACGTGATCAGCTCTTGACCCTGCTTAGTCTCGGTCATAGACTGAGTTTTTGTGACTATGGACACACAGTGAAACTCTGAACAACCCCCCAGCCACCACCACGACATTGTCCCCCACATTTTTTCCTCATGCCTTCTTCCTTACCACATGTCTAAAGCATGACCCTTCTTCTGTCTTGGCTGTCTTGAGCTCCTGCTGACCACAGCCACCTTCTGAGGAGACATCCTTTGTCTTGAGCTGTCCTTGCTCTGCCTTGTCTGCAGGCAGCGGCTCCTTATGAACCTCTGAGTCTGGTATTTGTTCCGAGGTGGGACTCTGCTCTGAGGACTGCTGGGGGCTGCTGGGGCTGCTTTGCCCACATAACATCTCATTTTCAGCTGCTGGCTGTGGAGTTTCTAAGGACTTGGGTTTCCTGGCTGCCACCAGATCCTCAGGAGGAGAGCCTGGATCAGAAACACAAATGAATGATGCAACTACTTAGAATCATAGAATCAGCTCAGTTGGAAAGCACCTTTGAGACTATCAAGTCCAACCATTACCCCAGGACTGCCAAGTCCACCCCTAAACCATGTCACGAACACTTGTGACTGAGACTAAGCAGTGCTGTTTCAACTGAATGCCAACTAACAAAGCTAAAGAGCTCCCTCTGGGTGCAACAGGACATTGCTGGAAGCCACACACCTCCCCAGTATCATAGAATGGTTTGGGTTGGAAAGGCCCATAAGATCATCCAGTTCCAACTCCCCTGCCATAGGCAGGGACACCTCACACTGAACCATGGCACCCAAGGCTTTGTCCAACCTGGCCTTGAACACAGAGAGGGCTGGAGCACTCGCAACCTCCCTGGGCAACCCATTCCAGTGCCTCATCACCCTCACAGTAAAGAATTTCTTCCTTATATCCAATCTAAACTTTCACTGTTTAACTTTTAACCTGTTAGCCCTTGTCCTGTCACTACAGTACCTAATGAAGAGTCCCTCCCCAGCATCCCTATAGGCCCCCTTCAGATACTGGAAGGCTGCTATGAGGTCTCCACGCAACCTTTTCTTGTCCAGGCTGAACAGCCCCAATTTTCTCAGCCTATCTTCATATGGGAGGTCATTACTGCAACAAGCACCAACCTGCTACCATCAAAACCCACACTGCTCTTGTAAGAAAGAGAGCAAGCTGTAGCAACCTCCACACCTTCAGGGCACCTCCAGAAGCCCAACAGAGGCTCCACATCCCCTTCCTTAACACACCTCTGGATGCTGCCACGGGCAGAGTGGTCCCCAGCTGTTTCTCCTTCCTCTCCAGCACCTGCTCTGTCCTCGTGTGGGTCCCTGCTTCCAAGGCAGAGGGGCTCGTGTTCTCAGCCACCAGGGAAGACAGCTCCTCTAGGCTGGAGAGGGAAAGCTTCTCCTTGGTGGGCACCCTGCATGGGGTGCTGTTGGTGCTGATGACTGCAGATACCCGCAGTGGGACAGAGACAGCAAAAGGCTCTGAGATGTTCAGGGCTTTCCTCTGGTGGCGAGGGGAGGCCTCCAAGGGGAAGAGGCTGCTTGGGAAGCCTGACTTGGTGTTTGTTTCACAAGTGTAGAACATGCGGCCACCTTTGGGGGAAGTCTGCTCGCTCTCAGCATCCTCTGCTGCCCGGAAGACCTTCAGCTGCTCAGGGGGTGACTTTGTCTGTGGTGTCCGGGGGGGCCCTTTCTCCCCACTCAGCTCTGTGCTTCCTCTGGCCCCCATGGCAGATCCTTCCCGCTCCCACTCGTTCTCCTTGCTGAGGTCGTATGAGCTGCCTGTGCCTCCTGTGCGTATCTTCATCACCGGAACAAAAAACCCTCCAGTAGTCACTGCCCGTTTGAATCTGCTCTTCTCATCCTCCCCTAGGGGTGGGCAGAAAGGAGGAAGTCAGTGGGAAGCAAAGGACTAGCAAATAACCTTCCCCTGTAAGGAGCCTTCCTCGGTCCCTCCAGGGATGAGACCTGCCCTGATGAACACCAAGACTAAATCAAAGGAGTGGGGACAGCAGGAATTGAAGACCCTCCAGGCTCCAGCCTTCAGGTATCCTTCAAAATGGGCAGGTAGGGATGTATAGGATGCCTTCCAGTGGAAATCACCTAAGACTTTTATTAAAAGGTCCTGTCAATCAGATGCAGTCAAGTCTTGGGCTAGCTTGCATTGCCCACAAAGGGCAATGCAAAAAGCCTAGGCCATAGCTCTAGGCTTTGTTGACTTATTGCAAGCACTTTTGGGAATGGGAATTTTGTGCCCAGAGTAACCAAGAACGAAATCGAAGCAATCCTATTGCTAAAAAAGGTGCAGCTAGGCACAGTGGTAATTCTCAGGCGCATGCACCAACATAAAAGACACAGAAAAGGGTTAAAAATGCATGTACACAAAGGTGGGAACATGTGTCAGCAGCCATGGCATAAGCATACGAAGATACACAACATGGTGAGATAGGCAAACAGAACACTGCAGCCATGCAGGCATGGGGGAAAGCTGAGAATGCAGAGGTGCAATCCTTCACCCTTACAGTATAGGCTCTTGATGTCTCACCTTCCACTGGCAGGGAACACAGCGAGTCCATGCTCTTCGCAGGCCGAATAGTTGCTTTTTCTGTGGAAAATGAGTTTTAGAAGCAGGTTTCAGATGCTGCAGCTTTGCCCGTAAAGACCAAAGGCCACATATAGCTGAGCATGCCAGGCTGACATCAAAGATATTTTCCATTCCCAAGCATTCTCCCTCTGTATCCACACCACGTGGCTTATTACCCACAACACTTGTGCACACAGATGGGGATCTTCTAGTGCTAACAACAGCTTTGCACCTGCCGGACATGTGGAGAGCTATACTTAACCCAGCCAGTCAACACCAACTCCACTGTGAAACAGTTCAGCATCTCCAAACCTGTTATGTGCCACTTCCCGATCAAGTCAGGCTGTTGGTCATGGAGGCTTTCTTACTAAACTGACACAAATACCTTCTCACTATCTATATTCCTGATAGCAAATGGTAGGTTATTTTTATGTTGCATTCCCAAGCTCTTTTGCTGGCATGAGGAAAACCCTGTGAAATGCATGAGGGCAGTACACAACCTTTTCCTGGTCATCCTCATTGGATTTGCTTGTCCAGCAAAAAAGATGCCATTTGTCACCAGACACTCTACAGGTCTGTTTCGGAAGGGTTTGGAAGTGTGTAGCTGTTACCACTCTGAAAAGGGGAGATGAGGGGTGGAATGTAGCTGGCAAGGAAGACAAGTTAGTCTCCGGGAGCACAGAAAGGATCTGTGGAGCTCTGGAAAATGTCTGGGAGCAAAGTTCACTGCTTATGATGCTGCACATGGTAGGTAAGGCAGAAAGTGAGCAGGCTTGTAGGACTTCACTTGTTTATATAAATAAGGCTTCTGGAACTGACTTCCACAGGAGCATAGGAGAAGCTCCAGCTACTCTTTGCATTTATATGGAGTCCTGGCTACCTTTTACGTTCATATGGCATGATGTCTTGAGCATTGGCTCCGCTTTCCTGGAGGAACAGAATTCAAGCTGTGGAGCTTGTGCTTTATGTGACTCGCAGACTTGTGTGCACGGACACAAACTGTGTTAAAACATGTGCTGAGTTTCAACAGCAAGTTCATCTGTTTCCTCACATTAGGCTGTAAGCTGACAACACACAGAAATACAACATGGCAGCACTAAAGCGCTGCTTCTCCAAAGCACTACCTCAGCGCCTAAATCTCTGCACACAGTTGTGCATTTCTGTGTCCTGCTGGTGAAAATGTACAACCTCCTGTCACTCAGTACTGTGCTTGGAACAAGGCTCAGCCCCCATCATCACTGGGCTCCAGTCATTCCTGGGCATCCTTGGGGTAGCACTATTTTGGGATGGAGTATGCCTTATCAAAGTGAGAAGGTGATCCCGTGGTCAAAATAGGATGGAGAACTATTTTGAGGTCTGCCATGGGCACCCTATGTGAGGCCATCTGTATATGCAAAATATGGGGGAAGGCAGGGATCCAAAAAGAGCTGGATCTAGCATTTGGCTTCACACTCACTACTGATCCAAATACAGCCTCTCTTATATGTGGTGGTAGGTAATGTTGCTAACATTAACTGTTTCACCTTAACTCTTGCAATGTTTGGTAGTGCTCCTCCAAATACTACCTCCAAAAGTAATAGTTTTCCTCAAAGTCCTGAGAGCCAGGAGGCATAGGAACTCCTGGTGCCTTGTTTTTCACAGAGACTGAACACAGTTGGTTCTTTAATGCCCTTTAGTGGAAGGACATCAACCCACTGCTGTGTAAGGACCATTAGGAGCCAGGGGCTAGCTGGGCTGGAAGAGTGGACTAATCCAAACCTGCATAGTATTTCCTAGTCCCCAGGCTCAACAGCTGAGCTACAGGAGCCTGTTTATCACATATCAAAATGGAACATTTACTATAGATGTCTGAAATATTCTGAAAGGGTGCTTCTCACCATCATGTGGGAATGAGATTTACATGAACCCAGGCAATAAACATGACCCCATTAAACTATGTGAAGTCTAATGGTATTAGTGTCATGTGGATACAGGTTGCCCCATGCTATCACTACCACAAGAGAAAGCTGCAGAGGGAAATACTGAATGGAAAACTGTGTTCTTACCAGAAAGCTTCTGTGCCCTTACGAAGACACTCCCGTTTCGGCTCAGTTTAGACTTTGATTCTGAGCCAGAACGGCCCAAGTTAAATATTGACTTCCATTTCTTGGACTTGGTAGATAATTTTCTCCTGGAACGAAAAAGGGCTCAGGAGGTTACCAAACCCTAGAGACTCTTGTCTTTTTAATATCCTACAAAAGCCTCTGAGCTATCTCCCTTCAACATTGTCCATCTTTTCTTCTTACATCCAAGTCTTACTCTTCTGGAAGTGATTTATCTGTACTGCTGATTAAACCATGTCATGGATGGAAAGACACCTAAGCTGGCTCTTCAGAGAGTTGACTCTGGCATCATCTACATCAACTGTGATTAACTGAGCAATCAACCATGCTTGTCTTCAGAAGACAGACTTCTGAAGCTCGAACTACTTTGCAACACAGTAAAGAAAAACTACCTTTTAAACAGGTTTTAATGATAGAATGCAAGATAAATTCCAGAGAAGTGCATACAGCTATTCTTTAAAGTCAATGTGTCTCCTAGTTTTTATGAATTTCTGAAAATAAAAAGATCCCTTAATGCAAACTAGCTATTAATGCTTCTCAGACCAACATTCATTTAACCGTAAATGTTACATGATCATATGCAAGTGTAATGCATTAACCAAAAAGGAAGAGGTTTAAAGGAATCTCTCACAACTGTCAGAGGAAGTGGGACACCAGTTCCTTGTGTCTCTTTGGAAATCTCAGCTTTAAATAGAAAGAAACTACTACTTCTGAAGCCTGTTTTCTTCTATATGCTTTACTTCACATATCCATTCTGACTCATTCTTCAATCTCCCTTCTTCCAGAACAAGAACCCTCTTATCTCCATGTCCCCCTGTTCTCCATAATGGCTTTCTAACCCTGTAGTTCCACTTTACTTTCAGATCAGTACTCAGCACAAATCAGCACTACAGAAAGGATTAATATCTTGGGATAGGACTGTTCTCTTCAAGTGAGGAAGGAAAATGAACTCTAGAGGGGCAATACACCCTTTGTCTTAAGCTGGTTATCTTCTTGCTAGTATTGTTAGATGGCTCTTTTTTGCTTTAATATTTCAAGTGGAAATAAATATCTTTGCTCAGTGCTTTATGGGTCTGTAGATTAATAAGCTTCCTGCTGCAGAGGCTATAATCTCTCAGAACCAGGCAGTAGAGGAGCCATATATTAACAGATAGATAGATCAAATAGATAAATACTTATTCTGGGCAGCAGTCCCAACAACTGCAGCAGCCTCAGCTGAAATCAGACCCTTCTCCTGACATAGGTGCCACTATGTAAATATCTCTCCATGATAGGAGTGAAAATTTGCCTGATTGATTGGCTATGGGTGCAGAGGAACACAGAGAGCAATGAAGCCAAGCAAGTCAATGCCACCAGGCGCGCCATGGACCAGCCGCCAGCAGGTGGAACTCGTAGGAGAGATGTGTCTGGACCTGCTCCAAGTTCAGCCCATGTTTAGCCAAATCCTGAGCTGACACAAGGATGTAAACACAATTAATTCCTCATGCAGGAGGTTCTGGCTCATTGGAGGGAAGAAGAGTAATGGAAGCTATGAACCCAGGAACTGCAATGCTTCTCTCTTTTGAGTAGGGCATAGCATTTTGTCTCAATGGTGCAGGTGAAGGGGAAATCACACTAACAAAAGGCTCATTCCCATCACCCTGGGGAGCCTGCACTTCTCTGTTTGCACACTAGATTCCTCTTGGCACTTACTTGCTGTCGGGGAGGTCAACGACTGTGTGGAAGAGGGACCCAGTTACAGGCACAATTTCAGGCAAGCTGTTTTCCCTCCTCTCCTTCCGAGCAGGGTGGGATGCAGAAAGGCTCCGTGCCTGCGCTTCTTCCAGGCTCACCAGTTTCATGGGCAGGGAGGCCGAGGGGAGGGTCAGGCTTTTCACCACCGATGCGCTCTCTGAAAAGCAAGGACATACATTCCAGCCTGGGGTGAGGAGAGGTGGGAGCGAGAGCTTCACGCTGTTATTTGACTGGAATATCTCCTGCAGAGGGGGGAAAGGAGTGGCACGTGCAGGGAGAGAGGCTCTTTGTCAGATAAAGTCTTCCAGCTCCCCAGCAACCTTATCCATCTGAGTGCATTCCCAGCAGGGGCTCTGCTTGCCAGCCAAAGGCTGTGTTGAATGGACTTCCTGCCTCTGCTGGAGATGCTTTAGTGTGAAAGAGGCACTGCTGAAAACCACCAGGATTCACACATATTCCCCTTTCTCCTTCCTCCCTGGATTCTGGAGCACTTCAGTCCCCAATCCAAACCTGGTGACTAATTCTTTCTCTCACTTCCAAATCTTTCTCCTTGTTTTCTTCCAGAATGGGAGCCTGTTCTGAAAAAACAGCATTACTTTCATC
This sequence comes from Agapornis roseicollis, assembly GCA_002631895.1. Classification (NCBI taxonomy): domain Eukaryota; kingdom Metazoa; phylum Chordata; class Aves; order Psittaciformes; family Psittacidae; genus Agapornis; species Agapornis roseicollis. The sequence continues at coordinate 43,669 of NDXB01019399.1, forward strand.
ACCCTAATGCATTTTAAGGCTATGGAAAGCAGTGTGACCAATAGTCCTCTCTGCTTACATGAGCACCTGCAAAACCAGCTTCCCATATGCCACCCTAGCAACAACCCTGTCCTAAACAGACCACCTCAAGGTGTATAAAGGAAGCACACTGGACGTGAATCTGCTCAGTACTTAGCCTTGCTGCTGAAGCACAGTGCAAACTACTGCCTGTGCAGAGGGGCTGGGTGAAGGGACACTTTCCCACTAAGAAATCAACTGGGACCACCAGTATGTTTCTTTCTTGTCTCCATACTGCTGTTAAAGGCCAGCAATGTTCAGCACTTAGCAAACTTGGGCAAGTTTTAAGCCAGTGACCCGCAGTACAACTGAAAGTCTTGGAATTTACTCGCCAGTGTTTTGCTACAGTGCTTTAGGCAGTAAAAGAGCAGTTTTTCACCCCGTGTCTTCTGCCAGGGCATAAATAAGGGCATAGGAATGGCATCAGCAGAGCAGGATCGAGCAGGATACCACACTACAAATGCAGGCTCCGGGGAGAGACTAGCAGAGAATGCCACATGTTAAAGGCAAGGTGGATGAACTCAGCTGACACAGGGCTGGGAAGCAGAAAGGTGGACAATCCCTCACTTCTGAAGGTATTAAAAGTCCTCCCAGTGCATAAAACTGAAAGATAGAAAGATGCGTATTTCTGAAATGATACAAGGTCACAGTGGATCTAAGCCCTCTCATTTCCCAGGCTTAAAAGCATTTTGACAAGCCTGTCACTAAGCAACAAAATCAACATCTCTGGAAACTGTTGATGTCCCAGGAAAAGAAATAAATCTCTTTCATAAAATGTCTCCAGGTACAAGACATAACTTTTAAGAACACAAGATTAAGTTTTATCCTGGATTGTGGCCTCTGACTTGGGTGGATAATGGTGGCTTCAGGTCAGGTATTCTTGGTATGAGCAATTATAACTGGGGGAGCCTGAAAGAAGAGCTGAGACTGTGCTTAATGGACTTTGAGAGACAACTTAGACCAGGGACTGAGAAGAAATCCTTCCTTTTGTGGAAATGGTTAAGTTGGGTGGGATCATGCAAAAGACAAGCCATAGAGCAAAATGGGAGCACGCTGAAGAAGGCTGGTATTCAAAAAGAAAACGCTGGAGATAGGGATGAAGAGGACAAGAATAATGAGGGATTGGGCTCAAGGTGTCTTAGGGGGAGTCTGTGAGGATAGTAAGGGTTGATGTGCTGGAGATGTTAGTCAAAGGGGATACAGTTAAAGCTGGAATACATGGCAAGCGACACCTGGAGTAGTCCAGGGAGGTTGTTACCAATGTTCTCTGCAGAGCTGGCTTTCCTGTTGTTGCTGAAGATCTGATCCACGTGATTCAAGATGAACTCAATCACCAACTGCTGCACTCGCACCTCCAGGAAAGCTGCATCCCCATTGCAGCCAACTGCCTCAATCTCCTTTGACCTGTATGAGGTAAGAGGTAGACTAGTACCCAGCATTGCCTCACACAGCCCTTGGGAAGGAAAGACCAGCTTTCTTCCTGCAAGGCTTGGAAACAGGCATGTTTGCCCCTTGGAACAGGGGTGTTTGCAGTCTTGCTGCACCTCTTGGTCTCCTTCCTTCACAAACCCTCATCTTCATTCTAACTTTTAACTCTAGTAAAAACCATTTTTCCTATTTTCTCTGCCACATTTGTTATTTGCTGTCCTGCCTGTGTTATTTCCCCTACACTTAGCTTTTACATCCTTCAGCAGCAGATAAAACTGTGACTCTCAAACTCCATTCTTTCTCCTCTTTACTCCTCTTCTAGCTGTTTCAAAATTGGACCTGAAAGACAACACAGGAGCCTTCAAGCACTCTCTCCAGATCCCTATTCAATGCTTCAATCATCTCTCAGTGAAATCCTTTAGAACCTTGCTCAGGTCTTCCCCACTCCAATTTTGTCAATGCTTTGTCGTGTGCCCCAGCAGTCTATTCTCTGCCCTCCTGCTCTCCCACATTCTCACTCTTGCTCTCAGCAAAGAAACATTCCTTATCTCGACATGCCAAAGTGTTGCTGAAGAAATTATCTCTGGGCAATGGATCCTTTGTAAAGTTAATGACTGGTGTGTTAGATAATAGCTTGGGGCATTGCCAAGAGGATAACCCGGTAAGGAGACTGAAGTTATATTTGTTGCTTCTCTCTTCCTCCCTGGGTCTTGTACTCATTAAAGATTGCAAAAGGAAACAGACTTCAGGGTTTTTTTTGACAAGGACAGATGCTAGAATGAAAGTACCTCAGCAGTAAAGGTCCACTTTGTGATGTTCAACAGAGTCAACATTTGATTCATTTTCAGAACCTGGTTTTGCCTGGTTTGTGATTTAGAATGAGATAACTCCTTAGAGAATGCATTTCAGGCCTGTACCTCTCCAGTTATTGTCCCTCCTGCCATCTCCCAACCCAGGATTCCCCCCACCAGCTCTGCTATCATCCCTCTCCTGCCCAGCTACAGTCCTGGACTATCCCTCAATCCATGGGTATGGGATGAACAGGGAAGGAATTTAAACAAGATAATATAAACTGTTTCTTTCTCTTTTTCCCCCAATATGCTATTTTTTCTCATTCTGTTTGTCTCTACAGTGTATCAGCCCAATCTCTACCTGCATCTTATCTGGATCTCTTCCCAGCAGACTGCCAGGCATAGCAAACACCACATACTAGCTGGTGGTCTTGTGATCTCACACTATATGTCATCTTGAGCCCACCAAGCTTATCTCACATCTTCTGAAGCAGATTTGGGCACGGACTGTGTTATTATTGCTCTGTTGCTCTTCCTTCCAAACCTTGCTGTCTCTCACCACCCCACTGCAGAAGCGCTGGCACTGTCAGAAATGTCATCTCCGTTCCACAGTGATGAGCTAACTCCTCATTTCTAAATCAATGTGCTTAACTTGCAAATAACAGCTTTTTTATTATAAGAAACACACAAACCCACGAGCTTCCTTGGATGCTTCAGTAAAACCTCAGATTATTCAACCTGGAAGATTTTTTTTTCTCCTTTAAAAGCTGTTTGCTCTGCTGTTCCCTTCAGTTGGTCTGCTTTTCCCTGTCTTTGTATTTCCCTCAGGGGATGGGTCTCCAGGCTCAGGTTCTGATGCTCCCGCTTTGAACTCAAATGTGGTGCTCTGGGCTTTATACTGTACCTGAGGAGATTGGGAGCCCACACCAAGGCCAGGTTTCTGGTATGCATGTTGGTCATGTTGCTGAAGGAGGCCAAGTGAGTCAGGTGCTTGATCAGGTATTCCAGTGTTCTGCAGTGGTTTCACAAGAAGGAAGAAAAGTGTGTCAAGTGTCTGCAATGGCACAACAAGCCATTGGATGGGAGAGAGGACTTACAACACTAGCATTTACAGGGGATGGCAGTGAATACCTGAACAACTCTGCTCTGGTGTGGCCAAGGATGGGGCATGAACCAAACAATCCTTAGCATGGTCGATAGGAGACAGAATGGGATGCTGCAGAGGCAGAGGGCTTAGCTGTTGCTCAAGCACTTCTACAGGGGTCATACATGGGGAAGGAAGGTGATAGACTGAGTCAGGGAGAGTTTGTTTGATCTCTAACAACAGATTGTTTGGTGATATTTTAATGCCAGATGAGTTGTCAGATTTGGAAATACTGAGTCAGCTTTTGGGAATTGAGTCCTGGAAATGAATTCCAGTGGTGTTTTAGGTAACACTCACTGGTGATGGGGGTCACCACACTGTTCAGCAGCTCGGTGGGCATGTTCTCACCTGTAGTGCGATGGTGGGAGCTCCTGGATGACATTCTGAATTCGTGCCAACTGCTCGTCCTCGGGGAAGCGGGATACTGCTTCCTGCAGAGATAAAGGAAACAGTCCACCCTGGCAGTGCACTCAGGGGAAAAGGAAGAGAGATAAGGAGGGTCACACGAGACAGCCTGTCTCAGAGGGAATGCTCTCTTGTTATCTTACAGAGCTATTGGTAAAAGCTAGCTTGTGAGAGATTTGCTGTGCTGTTATTTCATGCCTCAGTACACCCTTCCCAGACACTGGGACATGGTGGTCAGTATTCTGGGGAGAGGGGCATTTAAGGACTGAGCTTCAATTAGGAGTTATGCTTGCTTGCTTTCTTTCTTTCTTTCTTTCTTTCTTTCTTTCTTTCTTTCTTTTTTTTTCCTTTTTTAACTTGGGCAGGGATGTGTGGAATAGGAGAGAAATGAAAGTAATGGGAAAATTGACTAATTGTGACCCCTTCCTCCCTGAAAATGTGTTAAAAATAAAGAAGATCTTTCAAGCCCTGTGTTATGAAAGCAGCTTGATTATTTATGTTTCATAGCCTTCAAATGAAGCACTATTTTGGCTGTCATACGAAGATAGCTGTAGGGATTGTTTGTGTGAGTTTGAATCTTTTTACAATGGGTGAAGCCTTAGCAAAATCACTGTCCAGGTAGATTAATATATTCTTACACTCAGGGTTAGACTAAGTTAGATGGAATCAAGGTTATACATCACTGAGTAAATGTCTACGGACCAAGAGCTTAGAGAGCCATGGTAAGCTTTGGTCTGCATTCCTAGGAGTTTACTGCATTGGTATTCATCTGCTCAGCTATTCCCTCTCAGTATTTGTGCTGGGGAAGGACAAACCACCAGTGAGTTCAACCAATGCACGGCTGGCTGGAAGCTCCTGTCTACCCTATTGCCACTGAAGTTTGGAGAGAGTTCAAAGAAATATGCTGGGACCCATGCATGCTGCAAGCAGAAGCTTTGCCTACAGACAGACGTCAGCACTGTTAGGTCAGGAAAGGAAGGAAACAACCCATCCCAAACCACCTGCTGCTTAAACATTATGAACCTGAAGTTACCAGCCACAATGAGAGAAGCATCTTCTTGTGTCAGTCACTACAACATCCACACTGATAAGGCTGCCATCTCTCTTTTGGTTACTGTCCTTTTCCCAGCAAACCACTTCTCATGTATAACCACCAGCAAAACAAACAGTGCCAGTTGAAAGCCCAGAGATCATGTTTTATTTCCTAACACTGGGAATTGAGAACTATGACCTCTGGTTTGAGCTTCTCACTGGTTTGCTGGCAAAAGAATATGAGTGAGCTCACTGGTTTGGTGTACATGACATGTGGATGCACTTGTCTTGCCCAAATTGAAGGTAAGTTAACTCCTTCTAGTATTCTTACCCATAACTACAGCTCCTTTTTTAAAAACAAACCAAAACCAAAACCTATTGCAATCAGCCCAGAAATCCCAAGCATAGGAACTCTTGTGATCTCCATACAAGGTTTCCAGATGAATGGCCTTGGCCAAAGATGGATATGGAGGGAAATATAAACTTCAACTGGTGTTACATTTGAAACATTAGATTTCAATTAGATTGCACATGGTATTTTCTCTCCCAGTGCTAATTTTCACTGTCATATTTAACTTCCAGGTCTCAAAGACCTACTGCTTAGACAGCAAGTGAATATCAGCTTCTTTGAGGTCATGACACATTCAAACCTCTGAGACACATTTCGGGCTCATACATGTTGTGTATTTGAAAGCTGAGCTGCCTTGCAAAACTCAGGATTACAGCAGAGCATAGAATTCCAGGAAGAACCAGTAACTCCATTTATTACATGCCTGTTAATCAGAGTATGAATTTATTTGGGTATGAATTTGGGATTTTATTTACTCCACTGGTGATGCTGGGAGTGCACAATTCATATGCACTGGTTTAGTCCAGAGAGAAGGTATAGCTGATTTGCTTATGGAGTACTTGGTCCTTTTATGCCTTAGGCTGGAACAAGCTAAGCAGAGTCAACTTGTCTCTCCTGTGAAACATGCACCCATCACTAGAATGGCAAGCTGGAGAGCATGAGAGGCCATCATTTTGCAAAAGTTAATAGCCAGTGAGGTCATGACTGGGATGTTCCATCCATGAACTTGACACTGTGATGACCAAAAGGCCAGTCCCTCCCCAAGTCATTAAGAACTTGACTTTCCTCGGCCACAAATGTCTGAATCACTCTGGTGACTCAAAGTGGAGCCTATCCCATCCCAGAGACAGCTCCAACTGAGTCAGGCAGGAATTAGCATACATCCTTTACTCCTATCAGTGCTCTTCTGCCAAGGCACAGCTGCCACCATTCCCTGTTCAGACACCCCACGCATACATACACTCCTAGCAGGTTTGCTGCTCCTTGGGGAACTGGTCTTCTTTCTTTCTTTCCTGCTGGTGTCTGACTGTGCTTCCTGTCAGCTGGATTGCCCATTATAAATCCCTACTGAGCAGACTTAGTGAATAATGGATTTTGTGGCCAAATGCACAAACTGAAAAGCCAGAGATTTAAACCCCCACCCTTTTAGGTCAAGTGATAACATTCTGGGGAGCTGGCACAAGATGTCAAAATGCAGTTGTCCCAGGTTGACCAAAGCATCACACTCAACCATAAGTGCAAGAAATGCTCATTTAAATTTGGGGCTGTTTAACCCTTTCATGAAAGACATTTTCTTTCGGAGCTAGACGTGTTGATTCAATGTTGAACCATTTCTTTTAGAAAGCATTTGTAAAAGAAACATTTGGACAGCTACAGAAATGTCTTCCCTTTTGTTTTTGGATAAAGCTATTTACCAAATGTATCTACCGAAAATCTGCAAGTCATCATCATTCCCAAAGTGCACTTTTCAGCAAACATTCTTTCCTAAAAAAGTTTCCATCTAAATCTTCACGGTTCCTTTTAAGCGTTTCTCTTTCATAAATCAGTAGCGATAGCCAGAAAGACAGCAGCCAAATAGCTTCAACAAGAATGAGCCTCATCAGTAACTGTGAATGGCTGAATAATACCCTGCGTTTTCAAGATTCTATTCATCCTGAATGTCTCTAGGACAGAGATCCTATCTGATATGCTCAGGATCTCTATATGCTAAGGATACAGGTCAATTGTTCATATATACTTAGAACTTTGACTGGAGTTTCAACTATACCTCACCTTGAAACACAGACCAATCTTACTTAAAATCTGGCATTGAAACAGCAAGATGCCTAAGACTATTGCATATCTGTCAGGCATCACAGCCAGCCAATTCCCAGCCCACATTCCCTAGCTCAGCTGTAGTCCCTAACAACTACCTGACTTCTTATAGTAGGTTACTGCTTGGCTCATTCCATCTGGCTTTGCCATACAGAAAGCCCCCTTGCACAGATCTGCCTGCATCTTCCCACAGCAGGCAACAGGGAGCTTTTGGAGAATGCCTTCTTCTCGTGAGGATCCCATGGATCTCTCAGTGTCTTCCATGCCATAGCAGTGCCACTTGTAAGTACTTGATAGAGGCAGTGAAGACAGCACCCCCTGAAGCTAAGGTTGGCTGCCACTTCCCTTTTCATTTGGACATGAGTCTGCAAAACTCCTCTACTCCTCTGCAACACCACTGGTTATGTCTGTCCCCTCCCAGCAAATGGGATAGAGTAGGATGACAAGAAATCCTTAACAAAGGACGGATGTTTCTAAAACTGAGGAAACAATCCCATCCACCCATCCCAGTTGTTTCAAGAAGTTGGTGGATTCTCATAGCTGAAAATCCACTCCTCTGGCACGAAAAATTCCAGCCTGAATGACTGGATTTAGATATGTTGGTGCCATAAACAACTGAAAGTGGATTTAGAGCAATAATAAGCAGAAGACTATAACAACAAGCATAACTTGCTGCACCACCTTTGCATAAAATACTGTCATCAAAATTAGCCAACTCTCTTAAATAAAACACAGGCTTTGTGCTCTTATTTTTCAGCTCCCCCGCAGTCTGCTCCTAGGCTCCAACTGGATCCATGTATAATCTTGTTGTTTTGCAGAACTGAGTAACTACTCTTTGAATTATAATCTCTTTAAACAAGGTTAGAGATGTCTGCTTGGCCAGCTGCCACTTTCCTCTGCCATTTGTATTTATGACATGATCATGATGGACCTGATATGCTGTAGCTGGCATAACCCGTGTCATCATTTGTACTCTGAGAAACTGTGTGGAAAATGCTACAGATGCAGAAAAGTTGGTGCTTTACACACAGGCTGAGCATTCAGTTTGTGCAGGCATCAGGGACTGTTGGGAGGGACAGGGACGAGGAAACCTCACCCTTGGGATTACGGTCATAAACCCCAGGTGATCCAGAATCCTCTCAGTGATGGACAGTAATGAGAAAAAGAGAATGAGTAATTCTGGGAGGAGATATACAGTGGGGAGAAAGAGTAACAGCAGGGAAGCGATGCAGTGGAAAAATGAGCAAGATGAAGTAAAGGAAACAGCACAGAAACTGAGAAATAAACATGTAATGCTGGAAAGAAACAAGGATGGGGAAAGAGAGCCAGTACAAGACAAGAAGGGAAGAGCACTGAGGAGAAGTATTTATACAGATGCACAAGAAGCCAGGACACTGGAGTGAATGCCAAACAGCTATCATGGAGGAACCTGTAGCACATTCACACTGCTGGAGAGAAATAAGAACAGCAAAAGGGTCTCACCGTGAATTTCTTATAGAGCTCATAAGTGAGGAGAGGGTTGGGCAGTTCCCTGAAGTAGAGCTTGCAGAGTGAACCCACACAGTGGATGTCCTGGAGGTAAACTTCCCTTGTCAGATCCGGGCATTGATCAGAAACAAACTCTTGTCTGAAACAATACAGAAACATAACAGTGTAGGCAGTAAGAGCTGTAGCATCCCACTGTTCCACCCTAAGTCCTCTTTTGCAGCTAGAAATCAATACGGAAAGCAGAGATGTTTCTGCAGCCTGGCCCAGGTTGCCGCCTGAGATCAGGTCCTGAGGTTTCAACTAGTCTCTGGTTTCCCTAACATAGTCCCACGAGTAGTCCCCAAATGATACAAAGACATTGCTTTGTCTTGAAGTGAAAGAGAACAACTCAGCATTTGTGCTGAGACCCTCCATGCCTTTCCCATTAATAGATACAGGGGGAGATATTTTTCCTGTGTCATGGACTAATACCCAAAACGTATTTTGTGTTACCAGCTTCAGAGGTGGTTTGTCTTCTGCATCAGTGCAGAACTCTGTGGGTCCTGGTGTATGTCTGAGGGACTATGTCGTGGTTTAAATCCAGCTGGCAACTACATACCATGTGGAAATGTACCATGCAATGTGACTGAATCCTGCTGGCACACAGACATTGCCCTTACCTCAGCTTTTGTATGTTGGATGTCACTCCCGAGAGGCGGTAGATCCCATCCACAATGCCATGAGTTTCAATGAACTCCGCACAGCTCTTCAACACGTAGGGGACTAGGAGAGGAAAGCAAGTCAAGATGCCCAATAAATACACACTGAGAACCTCCACAGGTCAGCACAGGGAAGACAGTTTGATGGAACAACAGCAGAGGTTCTCTGCAATGGGAGAAATACAGGGCAAACCAAAAATAACCCCCACAAACTGGCCATAGCCAATCTGCAAAGTAAGGATATGCTACAGCTGTGCCTTGCCATGCTCATTGGCGTGTGACCATGACTAACCCTGCAGTCACAGAAACCTGTCAGAAGAAAGGTAGGGTTTCTCGCTCTCAGTTTTCTTTTTTCTTCCAGAAAAAGAAGTAATTTCATTCTAATTGAAAGCATGAGGTAAAGCATGAGGTGCTGGGAACCTCCCCCATCCCCAAGATAGAGTTCTAGCCTCGCTGAATTGTGCCAAAAGGTCTGATGGGCTTGGATAAAACTCAGAGAAGCATTCACACTTCCATATAAGCCTACAAACCCACAGTTGAGTTCTCATAAACCCTCACAGAGGGGGTACAGAGTTCAAATATTGATGAGATCTGCACACTGACAAAATCTGACATTAGCTTCAGATGAACTTCATCAACCAGCCAAAGATTTAACCAGTCTTAAAGCTGAGAGGAGCCTGAGGCACAACATTTACATCCAGGCCTGGACCCAAAGCATATGTTTATTTTTTCCTTGTTATATAGGTATAGGAAACCCTCGTCTCTTGGTCAGACCAAGCCTCCCTGTCCCCACTACTATAACAACCCTTGCTGTAACAATAACAGTAAGAGAGCCCTTCCTTATTAGGTGCTAGAAACTACTGTGTATTTAATGCAAAGCTTCACACAGCCACAAGCACAGAAGTCAGTAAATGCAATAGTTAAAGTTCCCTGCTGTAATGCTGACTCTGCTGCTCTGTGCATTTGGAAAGCTGTATGGAAGAAAACAGTCTAAGCCATACATTTGGAAAGCCAGGCACAGCAATTGCTGCATCTTTGTGACACCACAAAGATAATGTCTCTGCCTGGACCTTCCCTGAGCTCTTCTGCTTGAAGTTCAGGATCGTACTGACATATTAACATGTGCTTCATGAGGTGACATCCAAAGACAGCACTCCAAGGACAGCCTGAACAAAAAACAGCTGGCATGTTATTGTATTTCTCATGGATGCCACTGAGGTCAGAGACAGCTCAAGAGTGGACTTGTCCCTACTAAGCAGCCCAGAGCACAGGCCCTGGTAAGAAGGGCTCCCAGGCAGGTGCCTGCCTATTGACACACTATTACTGAGCCCAGTCAGTCAGGGGAGTGCTACCCTTCTGCTCAAGGGAAGTAAAGAGGTCCTTCTTATGTGTCCCTTCCCTTTTGGCAGGGATGCATAGGATGGCAGGGATTACCTGGGAGCCTGAATGATTCAAACAGACTCACAATCCTCAGTTAAAGCAGCCTCTCCAAAATCACAATTTGACTTTATGGTTTTTTGAACAGGGACTCATAATGCAGGTACATCAGTCATGCTGGGTCACAACCAAAGCCTTGGGCTGAATTTTAAGACCCTCAAGTTGTTGGTCTAAGACTAACAGGACCCAGCCTACAACAGCAATGTTAATGGGAAACCATGAAATCACCAAGAGAACAGGTGGAAGTCTATACAGTCATAGCTTTGTCCACAGCACTCATAGAGCGATCATCTCAAGGACATTTGAAAAGGCACATCAGTGCCCTCCAGAAGGAGCTTGGGGAGCATTCCTTTCAGTGCCTAGAGCATCTACTTCCTAAGAGGACTAGATAATGTGGAAGGAGACAGAGTAAAATCAAAGTATAGCATTTCCTTAAAATCCTACCAAGAAAAGCCCGAGTGACACATCAAGAAAAAGGACCTTCCTATTTCTGAGGAAGACCTGATTATCTGTAACTGCAGTAGGGAACTCAGATCATATGATGATGAATGTACATACTAGAAATAAAATACATAAAGAAAATAGGCAAATGGCTTCAGGCTTCTTCAATTCCAAGTGGTCAGGCTGTACCATCTTTGTGGCAGGAGCTATGCATACATGGCATGTTAAGATTTCTTTCTTGGTAGGGGTCTCTGGGAATAAATCTAATGCAAGCAGCATAAAAGAAAACTAGGCAAATCCAAGTTCACTTCAGATCTATTTGGGTGGGATAATGAGTGAAATGCACTCTGCTGCCTTGGAAAAGAAGATACAATCGAACAGGAAACCTGTTTGATCAGGACAGCCCCATGAAAAGGTTTGTTTAAAATTAAACAATCTTTCTATTCACAAACTTCATACGATGGTGCCTAGCTGCTATAAAAATGGGGTCCATGCCCACAGCGCCCTTTATTAGACAGAAACCTTGGTGTTAAGAATAAGCACACCATCTAAACTATATGGACTGATGTTTGTTGTGACTGAACTGACCTCTTGAAAGTAAGACGTATTAAATCACACTGGGTTTTTTTGCTGAGTTTGATGTTTTCTTGGGATAAATTAGGTCAAGAGGCCTCAGGCAGGTAAGCAAACCTCTTCCACATGAAGCAGACAAGGGAAGATCCATCTGTTGTGGACTGATAAGCAAAAATAAGGGGCCTGAGGGGAATAATCTGTCTCAAATATACAAGATTCATCCCATTTTTAAAAGTGGGTGAAGACTCCACAGTAGAGACAACCTATAGGCTGCAGATATGCACTGAGCTCTGCCAGCATCTGTCACTCCAGCCCTGCAGTTTTCCCTGTTTTTCAGCCCTGAGCTTCTCACCTATCTTTGCCAGTACTCTTCACTCATATACAGAGACACAGAGCCAGATACACCAAAATGTGTCCCAGTTTTGTGATGTCAAAACCAAATCCCACATAGGACACATTTCACTTGGAACTGAAAAGCACAGGCTTTGACCTCAGATCCCTGAAGGTGAAGGGACCGCGTTGGCTTCCTGCACAGTGAGCCCCTAAATGCAGAGCTTGTGTGAAATTGGAGCACAATAAATGTTTTCTTTGAGCAGGACCTGAAATTCCTGAGCAGCTCTGATCTCCTGCAAAGCTGAGTCTTTTGGGTACTTGGGGGAAGCTGAGGTCAGAGCAGCAATGAGCAGCTCCCTTCCGTTTCCAGGGGGTTTCTGAGGTGGTTTGGTTACTTCAGACATAGTTCCTGATGAGCCAGAACAAAGGCTGGGATCAACCCTGAATGTGGGGATGTACAGACTCTAGCATGTGCTTTACAACAGGATTCTATCAGCGTTACACACATAAATCACAGAGCTGGGTCTCTCCTGAAGGAAGACTGGGCACGAATGGGGGTTATAGCAGGGGGGTTGTGTGTCCATGCAGGCACAGAAAGGGGTGGTTCAGGGGGTGTCCAATCTTAACACTTCTATAATTAAAACTGTGCTGGAGGCTTACGAGTTGGAAGAGGCAGCTGGTGTCACACAGACCCCGCTTGTTCTGCCAGACAGCCAAACTGTCCTCGTTTAAAAATACAATAGAAACCAGATGGAGGAGGAGAAGAGAACGCGGAGCAAGGCATCAGTCAGAAGGGAAATTGAGTTATAAACACACTGCACACAAAAGACAATACTCTTCCCCTAGACAAAAATAAACCAGAAGGGCAGTCACAGTAACTTGTTCCACTCTCACTGGGTAGGACCTCAGTGTACACAGACATTCACCCTCCCCAGAGTCTTTTCCATGACAGCAGCTTATGCCACCTCCTTTACATGTGTGCTACTCATGCTAGGTCAGGTATTGTGAATGTGACTCATTCCCCTTACCAATTCCTTCAGCTTCCAGTGCCAGTAATGGGCACTGAGCATCTCTCCTCCCAGCATTATGGGATGGAGAGGGAGGCTTCTCCCTTCTTCTGTCCTTCCCAACCATGGTGCTACCACTCAGCAAACCTCCCCATCAGCAAGCACTGTTTGCCTGACTGACAAAGGCCTCATCTGGCACAAGACTGAGCGTTTTGGATTGAAGCTTTAAGCATGTACCTAATCAAACCACCAAGAACCTGAGTAGGAGGGAGTGCCCCCATCTAACAACCAGTGGGAGGATGCCATCTGGGCCTCCCACCAAAGCATCAAGGAGCGAGAAAGACCCTGCACCAACAGGAGATGCAAGCAATGCCCTACAGACTTTAATGCTGCCTTGTAGATGTAACTGAGTCTCCATGGACTAAGAAGGAACTGGGGAGGAGGTTGCTAAGTCTGCTACCATAACTAGTCAATGTGAATACTGCCTAGTAAGACTGAGCTTAAAGTTAGCTATCCTGGACTGAGTCTTGTCTTCAGGGTGTATGGTACTGAACTGGACTGAATAGCAACAGGTTCAATTTGGTTTACCTTATCCTTCTGTTGTTCTCCCAGAGGGTTCTTTGCAAGGATAAAAAAGAGTGACAGAGCTACTCAGGTCCCCCTTAGTGGTTGGTTTAGGCCACATGGAGGATATTTCACGCCCTCTCTAATTTTGTTTTAATTTTAGGTCAAGTAAAGGGAGGATAAAAGCAGACCTTTCATTTCACCTGAAATACCAGCTTTTTGATATTCCACTTGCAGGAAATAGTTTGGTTCTTGGTTGGGGTTTTTTATTTCTCAAAAAAAAACCCAAAATGAATCCTGTGCCATAGGAAAATAAATGAACATTTGGTTTTGTTACATATTAGTATTTTTTAAAATTAGTATTTTTTAAACTGGCTTCCATTGCCCTCAATATGAGTGCATGCTTCCTCTCACGCTATGTCAATAGCATGACAATAAAGGTCAAACTAGTCCCTTGTTTCAATTTACATGACTAAATTAGGAAATACTTCTTCCTAAAAAAAGAAGTGTTTCAGTCTGTACCAAGCAGGAGTTGTTATTTTGTACAAACAAAACCAACACTACACTACACATTATAGAGCATACTCATAGATCGACCTGGCCTTCTAATCACAGGAAAGGAAAAACATTGTATAAATGGCAGCATATTTGATAGTCAGCATCTCTGATATGACATTTTTCTGCATTTCCTGATGCTTCCTACTTTAAATCACGAGCTTTGATGCTGATTCACTAGATTTATTATTTATTTTTGCTGATCTTCCCTGATTTTTAGGCAAAAGGTTGGCTGAGAAAGATTCCAGAGAATCTCAAACTGTGCTCTCCTCCCTGCAGCAGTCAGAATTCCAGTTTGCCTCCCAGTGCATAGCCTTAATCCATGGCAGCTAAGGGTAAATCTTGCCTTGCCCCTAGTTCTCATCTCCTTTGCCTTCCATCTCCTTTTCAGCAGTGGCCAGAGATAGAAGGGACCACAGCACCCAAAATCACCGCAGACAATCTCTCCTGCTCAGATATAAAGTTGGCAGAGGTGGGGAAGGGGAGGGTTTGCCCTGCCTGGATGTAACTGCTACAAGGACAAAGAGAGGGCTTCAGCCTCCAGGATATCCATGCAAACTTTTCACCGGCACTAAATTCATTTCACAGAAGAAGAAAAAATAAACTGTCTCAACACCAGATTCCAGTGTTTAGTTTGGCTGTTAGTGCTGAGCTACCACAACCCCCTATGCATACACACACACACCTGTGTTTGAGTAGCAAGATGGCTAAACAATACCAAACAGGCTTAAAAACAAATCCTCCTCGCCTTGTCCCCCTTAGCTGCCATAAATACAGTTAAAAAAGAGAGGAATAGCCAGCGCCAAGGTGATTCTGTCTGCATGGACAGCACAACTGAATCACCATGGAAGTCATACGCTTCGTATTTGGTTTCCTCTCTGCTTCTGTGGGAAAAGTCTCTGCAGTGTCACAAAGGTTAGCACAACAGTGCCATTCCCTGCGATGAAAGCACTGTCCTCAATGCATTGTGATCCTGGTAGGCAAAGGCATAGGAAAAATGGATTTCAGGTCTGTCAGATGCTGTGAGCCATCAGTCTCCATGGCCTGGGTGGGAAGCGGAAATGCAGAGAGCACACTGGGATGTGGTACACGATGCATTTCAGCACAGCCTGCAAGCCCAGCCTGAGTTTAAATTAAGTCAATGGCACCACTATCAAGGGGTTTATTTCTACACCCAGCCTACATCACACATACCTAAATAAAACATACAGGAGCACCCCATTTTCCAAAGCAGATCTGACAACTCTGGTGTTCCAGGGAGAAACAGAAGAGCCCATTGCAGACCTAAGAGAAAGCACTGCACAAGCNAAGGGGTTTATTTCTCATTGATATTACACCCAGCCTACATCACACATACCTAAATAAAACATACAGGAGCACCCCATTTTCCAAAGCAGATCTGACAACTCTGGTGTTCCAGGGAGAAACAGAAGAGCCCATTGCAGACCTAAGAGAAAGCACTGCACAAGCAGGCATTGAATGCTGATTCTCAACCCCAGCTGCCATCATGCCCCTCTGAAACCTCACTAGTACCTTGACATAGCTGGTAAATTCTGTCATGCAGGCACTTTTGGGAAGAGGTTGAACTAAATAAGAGAATAGTTTTGTTAGGAAAACATCCTGCTGTGGGTTTCCTGCAAAAAAAGACCAGATAACTGAACAGGATATCTCCACTCCTAACTTTTATAACTCTGGTACAGGCACCACAGAAAAGAGTGGCTTTGGTTCTTCAGGCAATGAGCTGTGCACGTCCTCAGCTAACCATTTGAATCCTAACAGCTCTGATCCACAACATTTTGTACAGCATCTTGTTCACCACAACACAAGCAATTGAGGTAATTCATTCTGGAGGTAGGAGAAATAGGACAATTTATGCCGTCACAGTAAAGGGACTTGGGTATAAGTACAGAAAAGATCAGAATAGTTTTGGATCTGCATATAACATATTGACCTCTGTCTTGGTAAATGACTAGATACTATGAGGATAAGAAGGCTGTGAGACAGGAATTCTGCTGCTAACCTCATTTCTGATGACACATACAACACCCACTACAGAATCCAAAGGCTTCATCAGCACTGATAAATTGCGGGAATGAGCAGGGCAATGGCAATGCTGCAGCGCAAGGGAAGCAATCTGCAAGGGAACAGTGCGGCTAAATGTGGAGCACTGGGATGGACAGCCGGTGATGTAGGCTCCATTTGTAGTCTTTGGACTGGCTGTTGTCTTTCATCCAGATCGATAAACAAGCTTATGAACTGCAGGTGTCACACCGCATGATGCTTTCCTTCCTTTCCCTGCTCACTTGTTAAGCATGGACACCAATGTAAGCCATGCTAACCTACTTAGCTGCTGGCAACAAAGCAAGGAAAACATATGGACTTCATGAGGGGTTTTTCTCTTCTCTTCTCCATGGATTTTGACCTATGTTTTCATTTACAAGAGCTTCAGAAACAAGTTAGAAAGCAAACAGTTCTCAGTCTCCATCTTTTGCCTGATCCTGCTAGCTGAGGCAGGCTTGCTCAGTTTCTTAGAGTCCCAAAATTACTCTAGAGGTGACTTGCAAACTATTACACCTATTTCTTGACTGTAAAAAGAGCGTAGAAACCAACATCTCCCTTGACACATGGGAGCTCTTACATGGGATTCTTGGGATCCAAAAACCTGGAGAAAGGCTATTCAAGGGGATCAACGCATACTCCCTACCTGGCTGTCAGTGTTTCTTTGCTCCTTATTCCTTCTTAACTCTGACTTTAGTGTCTCAGGCAATAGGGATTCCATATATCTCTTCATAAGGAAGCCTTTTGGGGCTGTTATAAAGAAATTCTGGGTGCTTAGATCTTGACATGCACCTGAAAAATAACAGCTTGAACAGCTTTGAAGCCCTTTATACTGTGCCTTTCACAAACACCACCTCCATACACTGAAATCTAAAGCAATTTCTATAGGATACAGGGTTTGTCTGTGGTTTCTGTGCTACTCTGTCACGTTATGTCACCATTAGACAGATCCTTCATCCATTTCCATAGTGATGGCATGCTGGTGACAAAGCAACTGGTTCAGACATATTCTTGGAAGGCTTCAGGAAAAATGCTGCTGCTGGTGAAGGGACAGAGTGAAGCAAGAGGCTGGGAAGTTGTCTCATGAGCTGTGGTGCTGCAGCAAAGTGACCTGCTCTGCAATTCCCTCTGCCATTCTTTCCCAGGAAATTTCTATTGACCTTTTGAAGGTGCAAGGATAAGCTGGCGGTCCATGAGCACTCATGGTTCTCTTTCCACACTTGCTGCATTAGCAAGCATTTTACAGGCATATATAACAGCCATTCCCAAGCTTTAAAGCATACATCCAGCTGTGCCAGCTAATGCAGAATGACAGTGCCAGGGAGCTTAGGTGTGTGAAAAGGAGAGCAGGGGCCAATCACCCCACTGAGAGCTCAGGTTAATGTTCGGCAGCAAGGTATGAATTAACTGAGAAGCTTGTCCTGGACCAAGCTCTCATATGGATGACAAATTGCATGGCTGAGCCTCAGAGCACGGATTTATATCTCTTCTGTTAGTTTTATTTTGCACTGATGGGCTGATGCAGACTGACACTAGATTATGCAGCAATATTCTTCCACTCAGGCCTCTCTCTGATCTTGCCTCTAGGGCTTTCCTATTGGAGAGTGGTACGGCAATTTCCAGAGGTTATCCCAAATGGGCTGTTTTACAGATAGCCTACAACTTAGGGCAAAGAGCAGGGAGAATTGCTGAGGCTCGTTATGTGTCACAGACAGATGAGGAGCCTGAACACAACCCCGTAAAAACTGCAAATGAGAAGTGAAAGGCAAATGAAAACAGACTTTTGAGAAAAAGTAAATAAGCCTTTATGATGTCAATCCAATTGAAAACAAACACGCAAAGGCACTAGAAATAATCAGTCATTATAATTTGAAGCCAAACTGCACAAAATCCATTCCATCTTTGCTCAATTGCTGAGCATGTATTTAGTCCCAGTGTTTTCACTTCAAGGGCTGTCTGGGCCTGACCCAAAGAATTGCACTCATACAAAAAACCTCATTGAATTCAGCAGGGTTTTCCACAAGAGAAAAAAAGAAACAAATCTGTTTGTCCTACTCTCTGTTATCTTTCCTGTGGCATGCAAATACTAAGTATAGGAACTACAGGAGCATCCTCACCAGCTTTACAGGGCCTGGTTTGAGGTTCAACACAGTAGAGAACTAAGACTGCTGCTGGCAGAAGAAGGTCACCTTGAAATGCTCCTCCCAGCCCTGCTCAGAGGAGACTGAAAACAGGTCAGTCTGTATTTGTAGAGGATTAAGCTGTGGGTGACTTGGATTGCTGATATTTGTCTGGTGAAACAAGGTCATGTTCTACGCATCCAAAGCAATGCCTATGGCATACGGGCACCACAGCCTCTGTGTCCCAGCAGCTTGGAGAAAATTCTGCCAGAAGCAGCACCTTGGTCAGACACACAAGCCCCTGTACATAAATATATATATATATATATCATAGAATCATAGAATAGTTAGGGTTGGAAAGGACCTTAAGATCATCCAGTTCCAACCCCCCTGCCATAAGCAGGGACACCTCACACTAAACCATGTCACCCAAAGCTTCATCCAATCTGGCCTTGAACACTGCCAGGGATGGAGCACTCACAACCTCCCTGGCCAACCCATTCCAGTGCCTCACCACCCTNAGTTCCAACCCCCCTGCCATAAGCAGGGACACCTCACACTAAACCATGTCACCCAAAGCTTCATCCAATCTGGCCTTGAACACTGCCAGGGATGGAGCACTCACAATCTCCCTGGACAACCCATTCCAGTGCCTCACCACCCTAACAGGAAAGAATTTCTTCCTTATATCCAATCTAAACCTCCCGTTTAAGTTTGAAGCCATTACCCCTTGTCCTGTCACTGCAGTAAATCTATGTATATATAGTATATCTATGTATATATATCTATGTGCGCATGCATATCTATGTAGAAATACATACATATAAGCATGTATTTTTACACGTATGTGTTTTTACATATACAACTATATTCATTTATGTACGTATCTATGCCTGTGTAAGAGGTTTCATGTGCATTACCAGGAGGTTCTTCTTAGAGAAATAGCTTTTTTATAAGGTGTCAATCAAAGCATGGCAAAGATGGCATTTACAGAATCAAAAGCTGCACAAATCTGCTGTCATAGATCTAGGGGATACATCAGTATATGCTGGTGCTTGTGCTTGCTGAAGCTGGCTCTGCCAGTCATGAATAAGACATTGGTACAGACACTTTCTCTGCTCTCCTGCCCCAGGCAAAGTGCATTTAGCTACTGCACTGCCCTGTGTGTTGCTACTGTGCTGAAGGCATTTCTGGGTGAAGTACTTACTCTCTGCCAAGGGAAGCTGTTGTTTTGGGATGGGTATTTCAAGCACACATGGATTTCTACATCAGCAAATCCAGAACCCATCTCCGTGGATTGGTCTCACTTGGTAGCTAAATTAAGAAGGGTAGCCCTTGGATAGAGGTCATTTTGGTTACACCTTTTCATCTCCAGAGGCTAAAATCCTCTAAAGTGTATCCTATAGCCTTGTCCACAGGGACTGTAGTTTGCTTTCCATACACCAGGGAGGGTAAAGAGCTCAAAAGGAGGCTGCTGAGCAGCCTGCCTCCAACATCTGGATGTGGTGCTGCACCTCCAGGGCTTCTTTCAGAAACAGCAGGAAACACAGCACTGCTCCATCTGCCAGCCTTGTGGCAGATCATCACTTTACATATGTTGCAAGAGGGCAGCTCCCCTGCTCTCCAAAGCCTGTGAGAACCATCAAGGACAGCAGAGGAGGCAGAACAGCATTTGCAGATGGTGTCACACAACCTCCCAGCCTTCTGGAGGCTGATGCTGGGCTGGGATTGTTTAGAAGAAAACATTTCCTGCCATGCTGTTTGTGTCTGCCTCCACCCCAGGATGTCGGTACATAACTACTGATGATGCTCCCAGAGCATACAGCATGGTTTCTTCAAGGCTGATCTGCAGGGACTGGGCCTCTGTGACTGCCTGCCAGAGGGGTTAAGGGCATCAGAAACAGAAACTGGTTCTGTCAGGTCAGAGATGAAAGGAGGCACAATATGGCTTTTACAGGAGAAAAGAAATAAAGCTGAATAAAGTATTACAGCAGGATTCTATCTTCTTACTTCCCAAAAAGGCTTGTAACCCCTCAACTAGCAAGGACAAGTCAGGAGAGATATCTACCTATACCTATAGAAAAATACCTATAGATATCTATCTATATCTGTCCTTGCCAGGACAAGAGGTGATGGGCTCAAACTGAAACAGGGCAAGTTCAGGTTAGATATAAAAGTAAGAAGTTCTTTATTGTGAGGGTGCTGAGGTACTGGCACAGGCTGCCCAGGGAAGTTGTGGCTGCCCCATCCCTGGCAGTGTTCAAGGCCAGGCTGGACACAGGGGCCTGGAGCACCCTGCTCTAGTGGAAGGGGTCCCTGCCCATGGCAGGGGGTTGGAACTGGATGAGCTTTAAGGTCCCTTCCAACCCAAACCAGTCTGTGAATCTATGATTCTATATACAACTCTTCTTTGTATTCCAAAGGCCCTTCTGTCCTCGGTGAGAGCAGTTGTTCCCATGGCTTTCCTACCCCCCAGAAAATCCCCTCAGTTCCACATGGGATACAGGTGTCTCCCTCCCTTCATCTTTCAATATATACACATGCCAGGGGTTATCAACCTGAGGATCATTCTCAGTGCTAACAATGGAAAAATAGCAACATCCAGCTGTTACTAAAGTAGTAAATCTGGTCACTTTGCAATCACACTCCTTGGTTTCCAAGCCCCGCAATGGATTCCTGATATATTCCATATTTTGCTCTTTGTTTTCCATTTTTCAAAGGACAGGCTCTGAACCAGTGTGAAGAAAAACAACCTTTTCACCCCACCACCACGCTATCTCTGCTCCAAGTCAGGCCAGGTAGTGCTTATCATTTCCTTTGCACAGCAAACACCAGTGTGCGTGCGTTTCCTGCCTTCGAGTCCTACACTGCAAGCTGACATTGTTTTCAAGGCCCCCTTTGCTTGGAGGCAGGAGCAGCTCTGCTTCCTGTTGATGTCAGGCCCCTCTTCCTCCCAAAGCAAATGGGCTTCCTGCCGGCATCTGTGTCCTTTTCCATGAGGACTAGCTGGAGCCATTTTCCTACACAGTGGCTGTGGGGGGGATGGAGGGGGAAGGTGGTGGAAACAGGGATATAATGAGGGGGAGCTGGGGTGGATGGCTTTTCTCCTACTGGTGTTGAAGAACATCTGGGCAGCCTCTCAATGAGGAGGAGGGAGAAGAGATAAGAGGTCAAAACAATAGAGCTATGTCTAAGGGATGCTGGTATTTGCAAGCACCAGAGAAATCACTTATTAGCAGAGAACATCAGAGACTAATTACAGCTGCCCATTTCCCACTGCTAAGGAATGTAAGCTCACAAAAGAAAAGCTATAGCCACAGCCCCTTTGCTCCAGCAGCACTGTCATAAGCTGTGGGAGATGCCAAGACCTTTACACCAGACCATTGCCTTCATTTGTATTCTTTCAAATGGAGGAATCTCTACCACTGCCAGCACCGTGTAATCAACAGTGGAGAAACTGGATGATGACTGCAGAACATGGCTTACACCAGACTGAAGACTGCCATTGCATGAGTTATTGTCCCAGCAGAGAAAGGAAAACCAGACACCATTTCAGACCTCCCCTGGTCCATGGTGCTCAAGGTTTGCATTTATCCCATTAGAGAAGCTGATGGGCTCATGCCAGCTCCCACCAGGAGGTTATCAATTCACTGCACAGTGTAAGAAACAGCCGGGAATGTGTGATTCCAGGCTCTGTCATGGTGGGGACACACAAGAGAGAAGAGCACAAGGTGCACAGCCAGACATGGCAATAGTATTGCCTACCCTCTGCACTGTTTCAGCCACATGGGTACCACAACCTCACGCCAGGGCAAGGAGCTGGCTTGCCTTAGGACATGTTCCTCTGAGGTTTACCATGACGAGGGAAATACAGTCCCCCACTGCTTTCTACACCACACCTAAAGCTATGGCCAAGAAGGTGGGATGAAGAAGGGGTTTACTAGGGCATCCCTAGCAATAACCAGAAGAGGTTCCTTAATATCTCAACTACTGCTCCTAATGGTCCTCTGGGATGAATTCCATGTATATTTCAATAAAATATGTTGTTATAATGTGTTTTTTCTGTTCTTTTCCTAACAGTTTCTTGGTCACCTTCCTGTGTCACTCTAGAAACTAAGCAAAGGGTTACACTTCCAATTTCAGGGCATACAAAATTACTCCAGTTTTATGCAACTGCAGCCAGCAGCAGATGTGGCCTCAAGTCTGGCCAAGAGCTGTTGGAGTTGCAAGAGAGTGAACTGGGGCTTAGTTTTCCTCACAAGAAGAAATTCTTACTCAAGGTCCAATTGCAAAACATGGATGGCTGGGTGCGGGTGTGAGATGCCGAGGAAAAAAGGCCACCTATGTTCTCACAGCAGAAGTTATCCAGGGCTGCTGAAGCACACAGTGCTCATATTTAGGTAAACATTCCTGGATGCAGAAGATGCTCCCTGCATAGCTAAACTCAGCTGGAGCGATGCCACTGCTCCCACATGAGTGTGGGATAGGGGACAGGGAGAGGAGAATTCCCTGTGCTTTTTAAGGAGCTCTGGCCTATAGAGTGCTAGTGTCTTTCCTGGAAGATGCCTAACAGCACCACCTAAAACCTGTGAATGCTTTGTTGGGACCCCATTTCCAAGGGCGTTTTAGGAGCAAAACCACTCTTTGATGAAGGAACATGCAAGAGAAACAGGCTCCAGCAAGCTCACATTTTCCTGTCGCACTCTCTTTTAGTACAGCTTGCTATTTGTGAATGAATTACCTCAATCCCTTTTAAGCAATGCACTGACCAGGAAAAGGGCGTGGGGTTATAAGTGGAAAAATCCTTGAATCTTTTAGCCCTGTAGCATGGCTACAGTTACAAGGAAAACAGGATACCAAGCTGCATGTGGAGAGGAGAAGAGAAAAGGAGCAGAGCCTCTAATGATCTACAGGGATTGACTCTCAAGGAAGAGCAAAGGGGTGGTGGCAAATAGGCACAGCTGGCCTATATTACAAGGAGAGGGACGAATGCACCATAGTGGTCTGCACAGGATATAAATACCACTGAGGGAATTGTGGATGATCAAGGGGTGGTAACTAGGAGTGACTGAATTAAATGATGAGGGGAAATTTAGGTTGAACAGTAGGAAAAACCTCCTAAGAGTGAGACGTTGCCTTCTCAAGGGATGAAGTGGGAGCCATGCTGCCTGGGCATTTAAAATCAGGCAGGAGATAACCCTGAAGGTAAGACCCCTGTGACAGGGACAAAACCATCTCACTGGCCTTGCCATGTCACTATCAGGCAATGTCACAGGGAGATCCCCTGGAGGAGCTTGCTGTGCTCATTATGAAGGAAAGCATATAGTGCCAGTGTTCACTACAACAAGGGAACACCATAACCAGCAGCTGGAGTTTAAATTGGATCCTAAAGCATGCAGGAAGAAAGGCTCCTTGAAAATCTTCCAGCAGAATGATTTTCCAATGGGAAGCTGTGCATTTCACAGGATCAAAATGCTTCACTGAAATGCTGGGATTCAGTTCGATTTGTTAACCGAAGAAACACTCAAACGTATTGTTTCTAGAAGGTGAAATGTGTTCACTTCCATTTCATTATTTTTAATGTAATATAACCTTTGGGGGAATTTTTATTTATGAGAAGTTTCTACTTCTTTATTCTGATTCCAGATAAAAGGAAGTCTTGTGGTAGGGGAAGATGGAGTGCAGTGCAAAACAGGAACTGGCTCTGATGGATATCAAGTGACATCACCAGTGACTGGCTAGTGTTTGCTCCTCTCTGTACACTTCTGAGGATGGCAGCACTGTTCCTTGCAAGTTGAAGTGCAGAAAACAGTGTGTTTCTTGTCAAGGAACAAGAGAAAAAGGAGCTGAGTGTCTTAGGGTTTGCTGTTCAACCTTAGAACACAAAAAAGCCCCTCATTTGAAATCTTGCTTGTATCTCATGTCTCCCATTGTTAGGATAAAAACCCAGCACAGTCTCACAGAATGTGCTTTGCTTCCATCAGCAAAAATCTAAGCCCTTGGCAAGGAGTCACGAATTAACAGAGGATAAGCATGGTTCTTGTCCCATAGGTGCAAACAACGAGAAACAGAAAGGAGTTGGCAGCTTGAGGTCATGGAATTAGTTAGTGGAAGAGCTAAGGTTAGAGCCCATGGCTCTGTTACTAAACCACGCAGCCAGTTTTCTTGTATCTGAACTCCTGGCAGAAAGAAACTTACTTCCAGAAGCCCAGAAGTTGGTAAAGCACACAGAGATTGCAATCATCTCTGACCCAGGAAGGCGAGGTGAAACTTTCACACACATGTGCTTTACCGGGAGAGGCTCCCTTCTTCCAAAGCTCCTACCAAGACCCTCCCTACCCAAACTTCTAGCCAAAATCTGGGCACATGGACTAAAAGCATAGAAGGACATTTGACACATAGATCACCAACCAGATTCTGAGAGAAACCTTTTGGGTTGGTTGTCCTAAAAATTAGCCTTGTAGGAAAAGAGCAGACTTCAGTGCCCCTGTGCCTGGGAATGTTTGGAACTGAATCCATGCTTTGTGGCTTGGTCTCACTTCTAATTATTTTCTTTTTTTTTCCCTCTTGAATGGTTCTCTCATAACTAAATACCACAGTAATGGAAAGAAGCTACCCAGAGGCCAACTGGGGAGAAACTGCATTATTTCTGATCATTTCAGGGAAGAGAGATTGGTAGGGGGTGAGAAGAGAAGCTTGAATGCACTGGAAAAGATGTCCTGTCTGTCCACTGATCAGTTACACAGAACTCCTTGCATTCCCTCTTTTCTGACTTCTTCCATCTCCTCAACCATCCCTTGGTTTCTTGCTCTGCCTTTCATTTTCATTTCACAGGGTACTCCATTTTCAGCATTATTTTCTTCCACTGGAGCCTAGACTGAGGTTTAAAAACCCTCCCCAGCAAAAAGGCACTGGGATCTAGCATTTACGATTCAGGCCCTTATCTTCCAACTACGGCTCTTAAATGGGATCAGAGACTTTTGTTTCTAGCTTTTGTTCCCTTCTCTGCTCCCTTGAAATGTCAGCAAACACGATGGCTTTGTTGATGCCGTCAGGGTGGTCTGCCTGCTTCCCACGCTGGGCATGCAGATTGGGTAGCCGTGGAGCAGTCAGCAGTTCACTGGGTGTCTCCTGTAGGATGTTGTTCCTCACACCAAGTCAGTGGCCTGGAGCAGCAACGCTGCCATGAAATCAACAGAAAACAAATCCACCTCCAGCTGCCCTGGCTCGCACAGGGACACGCAGGCTGTTTGTTTCAAACCAGCAGCTGCCGACGCTGCCAGGGGGACAGGAAACCATGCTGGGAACTCAGGGCTCTCCTAGGATATTGGGATGGATATCCACCCCTTCAGACATTCCTCGCTTTGTCTGCAGGAAGGCTCAAAACATCTGCGTTGCTGCTGTCTCCTGAGCCAACAGGCTGCAGGGCTGTCAAGGCACACAGCCCTCACGGCTGCTATAGCTCTCTGCTCACTTCCAAGTGGAGATGGTTTCTCTCAAGTCCAAATGGGGGATACAGGCATGTCCTTCCACAGACACATCCTGTCACTCTGGGGCTGCACTGAGATGACGTGGGATGTCCCTGGATACTGGCTGTTCCTTGGTCAGCACTGCAGGGTAGAGGTAAACAGCACTGCTGGCCATGCTGGCCAGTGTCCCCTACAAGGTTATAGGAGTGCTATATGTACTGTGGGAAGTACCCACACAATGTGTCTGCCTGCTGTCACAGCATCACAAGAGGGATGGGGATAAAGATAGGCTGTGAGTCAACTACCAACCACAGGCCATATGTCTCTGTCCTAACACAGGAACTGCTTTCAGCCAGTACTGCCCAGCATGGGTTGCCTTAGCATCATCACTCCTCTGCCCACCTGAAGTGTTTGCATCAACGGTGATCCTCAGGGATTTCAGGACGTTTGTCCTGGTCTCTCTGCTGTTCTGAAATGATGTGTTTGGCTCCAGCCTAAAAAGCCTGAGTAGAGCTGCTCTACTGCACCTCCCTGGCAGATACGATGTTAAGGATGTGATTGTACTTAGAAATGAGCTGAGGCTCTTCCTTCTCTGTGCTCTGCACATCTCAGGTTCAGTCGATCCTTTCCTACCACAATGCTTTTCCCCACTGTCTATTATTAATTCATTTTCTCCAGTTACAGAAGACAAGGCCCTGGCCAAAGAGGAATTTTGCAGCATGTCTCAAAAAGATCCTATTTGTCTGCAGCTTGGCTTCATTTAAGGAAGGTCGTTCTGTGGTCAAGCACTCTCAAAACAAACAATGCCTCCAGGTCTCCAGAACCTCACATCCAGGCACTGTCATCGAAGCTTTCAACTTGAGTGCTCCTCTGATACACATCCAACCTCACCAATACTTCCTCAGCAGTCTGCCCTTCAAAGGGTTTAGGCCTACACAATCTACTTCTGTTGGGGTTGCTGCTGCCACCATCTTCAATGCAGCAAATGACAACAGGGCTACCTGCTGCTGACAAATACACTTAAAATTTGGTTCTTTTGGGTATTTTTCACTCTTTAGACCAGCTGTGTTCTGGTGCCTTCCTTGGACATCCCTGGAACTCACTCATGGCTCACTGCTGGTAAAAGGGGAAGTGTAGATATTGTGAAAGCACTTTGACACAGGTCTGATTCTCAATTACCCATGTCATGTAGATGTTGCTTTTGTTCTGCTGTTTCATCATAAGCCTCTTTACAGCTGGCAATACTTGCTGTATATGCAGATTTGAACTACTTCCACGCTAGTTGGCTGCAGCATCCCAGATTTATACTAGTGTCACTGAGGTCAGAGGCTGGACCAATGCCATGAAGCCTGTGCTTCTGGAGGAACTCAATGGTAAGAGGCAGGATGCTGAAATGGAGGCAAGGTGTCAGCATGCTACAAAGTACTGCAAAAACTTCTCAGAGCCATAGTAACAAAATGAAGACACCCTTTCTCTGCCAGCATGTGAATCCCTTGTACTTCTTGTGTCCCACTGTGAGCAGGGACATGTGTCCCCCACTGAAAGGGCCCATGGAGTGCCAAGAGCAACATGCTGAGGAAAGGTCTGTGGTCCAATGTTCTTAACTTGATCCCTTGGCTTGGACAGCCCTGCTCCATCCAACTTTTCCACACAGCCCTGTACTTCCCCTTATACCCCATAGCTTCATTTAGGAATTGGGTGTGAGATATCCAGTCAGGCCACTTGTGCCTCTGACCTACCTGAGCAGAATAGGAAAGGAGGGAGACGCATCAACACGAATCCAGGAAGTCCAGATATAGCTGTCATGGAGAACAGAGCAAAGTCCACGTGCCCTGGGCACAGCTGCTCCCAAATGGGGTTACAGCCTAGTACCACATGCAACCCTTGGGCCATCCCAGGTTTCAGGATGTCTCTGGATAGAGCTGGAGTCAGTTGTACGAATACCAGACATAACACACTGCCCTTATCTGAAATGCTGGTCAGAATGGCATGACTTAGCAGCACAGCCTGATTCAACCACCTTGGGTTTGCAGTATGCAAGCAGACATTTGGGTGGATAATGACTTACTGGACTCAGGCTGGAGGGGAAGATGGTAAAGTAGGTGGGAGCCACACTCGGGTGCACATCAGCAAGCTTGTCCTGCTCAGAGGAAACAAAGCAAGCATTGCAAAAGAGAGCAGCATTCCCAGGGAATCTGCTTTTGGATCCGGCTTGCCTGGCCATGACCTGAGACTTCTTTACAAATTGCATCAGGAAGGCAGCACTGGCCAACAGAACACAACAGCTAATCTTAAAATGTGAAGAATATCCATTATGCGCTCAGCTAGTGACATTTTAAAGCCTATAATTTTTTGCATCTGTAGTCTCCTGGCCTGTAGTATTTTACTCTCCCTTCCCTTGGAGCCAGGCTAAAGACAGACTCAGATAAAAATCCTGCAGATGAACACTCAACAGGGAAACTGAACTCAGGCATCTGTACTTCAGAGCAATCGGAGAAGAACCAGTTCAAAGTGAGCTGAGCATCTTCATCTCCCACTTTGGGCAGGAGACAGCAGAAGTCAGTGCCGGACCTCTAGAATATAATCCAAGCCAGCTCTTGAGATATTGAGAACTCAAGTGCAACTCAGGTCAGATTTGTGGACTTGTAGACCTTTGCAAACAACAGACATGAGGGCTTTTTCTTCTGCTTTCAGCTTTTGTTTGGGAAACTGCTTCAATTTGGTAGCACTTGAGTAACCTCAGTCCTCTTTTACAGGGAGCCTGGTCTCTCCTGACAGGAATCTTCATAGAGGCAGTTAGTAAAAGAGAATTCAGAAAGTGTGAATTGGGGAAAAAAGAATGCTATAACCTTGCTAGCACAAAGGCAAAGTCCACTGTGCACACACCAATTTATAAGCAGCAACAGTGAAATCCTTTGAAGGGAAACAGCAGTGATTTTTATTATTGCTTTATATGAGTTCAGAATGTTGCAAAGTTAAACAAAGCAATTATAAAGCTGTGTATTTAAAAATGCTTAATGTTTCACAGTCTTTGAGCTGAATCAGGTATCCAAACATCTGGGGACAGCAAAATCCATCAGGAAACACAGACAGATGAGACACATCAAGACAGGAAGGTTCAGGGCTGCCACTGGAGAGACAAGGAACAGCAGGAGATTCATGCAGTTTCTTTTGGGTAAGAAATGTTAGTGCTACATGGATGTGTACACTAAACAAGAGGAAGAAAAAGAGAGGGCTAAAAAAGGTTTTTGCTAGCCTCCTGCTGTTCTGTGTCTTTCTCACTTTGCTCTGATCTCCCTGTACATGTCACTGGCTGGCAGGATGACTGCTTCCTGATTCATGATTTCATATTTAATTCTTTCTATAGAAAAGGAATTTAAAGGAAATTATTACAAATGGTTTGGCCACACTGCATCAAGTCATTGGAAACTATTTCATTACCCCTGACGGGGATTTTTATTCCCTCCTTTAAGAGAAAAGTTAGATGCTTTCCTAAACGCTTTCCAGACTTGAGCTATTCACAGATTGCAATGGGCAAGGCAAACACAGCCCAGGCCTGGAAGAAAGAGACTCTCACACTGGACACCCCAGTAGCTTGGGGCGTTGCAGGCAGTGTCCTCCGCAGCGTTTCCTTTCAGAGAGCTGTTGCTGCATGAAAATGCTTTGGGTGTAGCAATCCTGTGCTCATCCCACAGGCACTTCATGAAAGAGGCGACTGTTCCATGTTGGGAACTCAGAGAAACCTCTGGCCAGCAGCGGCTGCTGGAGGCGCCCTGATTAAAGCCCCATTGTTTTGCCCACTCCAGCGGTCCTGCTAAACCACCCCCTGGTGAAGCTTCTGTCTGTCCGGTGGTTTGGGAAGAGGCAAGTAAGTAAATATGGTTGTTACTGGGAACAACAAAGATTGGGGGAAGCAAGAAAAGAGGAAGCAACAACAACAACAATCCTTTAATGCACTATGTTTCAAAGGCAAATGCCAAGGAGCTGGGTTTCTGGGCTGCATTTCTTTTGTGTTTCTGACTCCTGGATCTTGCTGTACTAAGGGTTTTGAGACACTAACAAACACACTGCTAACACAAGAAGGGGTGTTGCAGGAAAAGGGCGTTGAGATCATGCTTAATCAAACTTCCTTACATTTTGATAGCTACAGCACTGCTGTATAAGTCAACCATCTCTTTGCCTTTGCAATTCTCCGCAGCCGACACAGCTGAGCCACACACTTCACGCCAAGATCCGTACCCTGATGTCAGTACATGGCTGATGGGTTTCGGAGAATAAAAAAGCCAAGCTAAGTTCATCTCCTTGCACAGGTCTATCTCAAAGGGGAACAAACTACATGATCTAAGAGCTGGAATTTACTGGAGACTGTAAAATCAGAGAAGTTTTGCTTCCAAATCAAAGGAAGCTGAGGCACTGCATGCCTTCAGCAGGCAATGAAGCTGAGCACATTTGAACATTAAGTATTGAAAGCTTATCCAAGCAAGTCAAAGCTGCTCTTGCTCACACCCATAGACTCTGAAACTGATCAGAGACTGAAGCTCATTTTAACATTAGTTAGGCACCAAAGGGGGAATTAAAAAAGGAATTAGCTGATGAAAAATGCATCGTAATGCAGTGACTCGATGGCATCTCTTTGCACTTTCCAAAACCAAACGTGGCTCAGGGGCTGAAAGGAGGCAGAAGGAATTTCCTCACCTCTCACCCTGGCTCAGTTTGTGGATAAAGATCTGGAAGAGGAGTTTTGGATGACATGAGTTGTTGTCACTGTGACCATCTTCCTTTACACTCCACTGTTTGTGATGAACGCTATTCTTGTCTGTCCTCTGGCTTTCTGTACCCAGAAAAGCATCTCTTCATCTCCTCTCCCCTACTAGCAAAGCTGCCAGGATTTTGAACTGTAGTCCCACTCACAGCCCTCTTTCTTCTACCATTATCTCTCCTACCAATTGGCAGTCTCCAGCTGTTCCAATACAGTCAGTTTTGCACTCAGACTAGTTTTTCCGACCTTCCCCTCCTCTGTTTCAAGCATACTGGAATCTGCTTACATGCTTTCTCCACTCCACCTTTGCCCTTATTCCCTTTACCCATTTGCTCCTTTCTGGTCTCTTTTCACTTCTCTGTCACACTTTGCCCTTCCAGCTGTTACTTTGGATGCATTATCACTAGCTTCTATCCATACCCTAAGGTTGGGCCTGGTCCAAAAGCAAGAATCAATTGAAATTGTGGCTGGTGACTTGTAGGGGGCTCCTTTCCATGAGCTGATAATGAACCATATCCTATGGTGTGCAAACAGAAAGCTGTGTTGTTGCATATTCTCCCTTCTAAACCAGGAACTATAAAATGAAGATTGCAGTCTTACAGAAAGCCTTTGCAGCACTTTTATTTCCCTCCTTCCCCTCCCCACTTTTGTTTTATTTTTGCAAGATTAACAGAACTAAAGACAGCATCCTGGCCAAATTCCAGTTTAGGATAATCTTTCCTGCTATTTCAGATAGATGCTGCATTGTTTTTCCATTTCCTAGACCCAGAGGCTAAGTGGTAAACGGCTGTCATGTTCCTTTCAAAGCTAAAACATCATGTATCAAGTCAAAGACCTCACTAACTCAGAGGGAACCCCTAGCAACCTTGCTCTCTAGGTATATAATGCCCCACTGGTGTTCCTACATCTCCCTTTGAGGATCTTGGCATGGGACCTACCTGAGACAGACAAGCTGGACAATCACTATCCTTTTCTGCCTTCCCTCTCATCCAATGTGACAATCCCACAGGTATAAGAGCTGAGACCCTCCACATCTGATAATAATAATAATAAGCCCAGTAATAATACTGAGGACTTGGTACCAAAAAGAAGATGATATCAGTATCATTTAACCACAGAGGGGAGCAGGATGTGGAAAAATGAGGTCTCTCACTGAGTCAAGCAGTATCAGGAACAGAGTGTTCCATAGCCTGTGGCACACCACTGATGTGACTCCTACCACCTCCTTTGCTTTATGCAATTCAAGCTCCAGTTTGAGCAACTCACCCTTCATTCATGTACAAACACCAGAATATAAAGGGAAAAGCAGAAGGTGTACTTATAAGCTGCTTACATCTCCGCCAGGTCACCAAACAGGATGCAGGCTAAAAGAAGCCAAGCTGAGGGTGTTCACATGTGAACATCCATGCTCCCATTTAGCCAGCAGTACCACCTTTGTGTGGGACATGGAGAGGGCAGCACTTCCTAATAGTTCAAACAACTGGTGCCGCTGGTAGCTCACAAAAGCACTGAGCCACAACCTCTGACATGTGTCAAATCCCCCCATCAGCGTTACTGGCCCAGCCAAGTGAGTTCAAGGAGCCATCTGGCCAGGGACATGGAGTCCACATGCCAGGGACCAGCCTCCTGCTCCTCAGACTGGGATAATGGGATATTGTTCCACTGCTGAATCACAGCTCTGTTGGGCTGTGGGCTTGTCTCGTAGGGATGGCCTATTTAACATGCAAACTGCCAAGGGAAGGAAAGGGTCAGAGATAGATCTCACCCCATCCTCTGCCCTATAACAAGCAGGAGGTTTGCAAGCAATCCCAACACCCCAAACCAGAGAGGGGAGAATGGGCAGGGAAAGTGATGGGAAAGGAGAAGCCCCTTGAGCACTTCTCATTCAAACCTAAACATGGGACCACTGGTCAAGCATGGGAGAGGGTTTTCCTTCTATACCTGGTTTTTGTTTGCAGTTGGCCCCCAGTGAAACCCAGAGATCCCAGCAGCATGCTCTGCCACACTTGCTGCCTTTCTTTCTTGTCCTGCATTGTCCAAGGTCCCACTTTTCATCACCACAACCCAACCAAAGATCTGATAGCACTGCAGAGACAGGACTGGACTGAATGGCCTAGCCTCCACACTGGCTTTGCCATGAGGTAAAGCAAGTAGCACTATTGCTATCAGCCTCTTTTCAGGGATGCAGAAGTGGGGAAAGGGATAGAAATAAAGCACTTTCCAAGCTAAAATATCTTTCCTTGAGCACAAGTATTGCTGTCAGTTGCACCTGCGCTGTCCCCTGAATCACCACTGTACAAAATCCTTTCAGCTCCTGCAAATATTCACATGCCAAGAGGCAGCAGAACATTTTCATGATTTTTCCCATTCTCCCAAAGAGAACACGCATGTCTCTTTCCCCTTTCTCTACCAATGCTCACATATGCTGCAGAGGTATATAATGTCCCAAAGAAAAGTCTCGCTGTCACCCTTTGTTCATCTACTAAATCCTTCCTCCATCCTGAAGTGAGTTCAAATCTGTAGTAAGAGCTGCATGAAAAATCCCAAGCAGGGAACCATTATTAAGGCAGGGATAAGCCTCCAAAACTGTTAGGATCCAGAGCTGCAGTTCATGCCTGTCTTTAATGCCCAAGAGCTAAGATCAATAATTCAACGAGCGCCTTCCATCCTGAAATACTTCACAACCTGCAAAAACAAGGCTCACTCCACCTACTTGTAGGCTGGGAGGTGGCAGCTTTTAAGCTGGGCAGAGCAGTGATATGTTAGTTTAGGACACTGAGTAATAAAGCAAACCATGACTCCAGCTGAAATTGGTTCTGGAAAGGAAAAAATGCAGCACACACACATGTAAATAAGCCTTTATCCCCTAAGAAAATAGATAAACCAGAGCTTTTTCTAAAGGATTGGGCCCCTGTGCCCAAATGGCAACGTTCCCCTAAATGATGTCAAGGCAGCAACTTGATTGGACTGAGCTTGCCATCTTCTGAATCATTCACTCCATCCCTGCAGCAGCATTTATTGGACAACTCCCATGCAAATGCTAACCAGACATAAACCTGCTTAGGGTGTAATTGCTGCAAGCACAGCTTAGGGCTGAACAGCAGCACGCTCACTGCGCTGCCATGTTCAGGAGCCTAAGTAGTATCCAGTTAATCTTCTCCAATCTCATTACTGCAGCAGAGTGACAGATGGGTATTTTAGCAGGCTAGAAATTAGGACTAATTAGAACTTGTAGCTCTTCCTTGTATTTATTACACTGGCTTCTTCCGTGCCTCTGAAGCATGTTTACAAGCAGTGCCAGGGGGGTGCCTCCAGCACTGTGCTCTGCCTGCCACCCCAAGGACAGCAGGTACTGGGTTACTTCTGCCTGGCTGCCCTAAAGAAAGGGTTGCAGAAGGATGTCATCCTCATTCAGGTTCTGACAATTCTTGCAGGGGACCCTAAACTCATGGAATCATAGAATCACAGAATGGTTTGGGTTGGAAAGGACCTTAAGATCGTCCAGTCCCAACCCCCTGCCATGGTCAGGGACACCTCACACTATAGCAGGCTGCTCCAAGCCCCGTCCAACCTGGCCTTGAATACTGCCAGGGATGGAGCATTCAGAACTCCCTTTGGCAACCTGTGCCAGTGCCTCCCCATCCTCACAGCAAAGAACTTCTTCCTTATATCTAACCTGAACCTCCCCTGTTTAAGTCTGAACCCATCACCCCATGTCCTATCACTACAGTCCCTGATGAAAAGTCCCTGTATTAGGATCTGGAACTGAACTTCCTGACTCAGCACCCATTTGTGTTTTTACACAGCAAACCTTGGGCAGCAGTACGTGACTAGTGCTTGCTATCAAGCCATGAAGGAAGAAGAATAATAGACTCAATAGATCAAAACTGGCTCTTCCCATTTACCACTCCTAAGCCTGCCTTAGGTAGAGATGCTTGATGTATTGACTTTGGCAACACATGCATGCTGCCATCCTGGCAATAAAGTCATTGAAACAGGGGCGGGAAGAATAAAAAACCCCAAACAAATAAGTAAGGGGAACTGAAAACACTTGAAGGAGGGGAGAATCCTGCACGCCCCCACTGTAACCCTG
This sequence comes from Agapornis roseicollis, assembly GCA_002631895.1. Lineage (NCBI taxonomy): Eukaryota > Metazoa > Chordata > Aves > Psittaciformes > Psittacidae > Agapornis > Agapornis roseicollis. The sequence continues at coordinate 78,285 of NDXB01019399.1, forward strand.
AGCCATCGCCTCAGGCCAAACCCCACGCTCCTTTTAGAGATTCCAGAACATTTGTTTTAACTTTTTTTTTTGCTGCATTCCTCTATCTTGTACTTCTGGTTTCCAGCTGGGACTGGAAGGGAGAGAACAGGATTATAGAAGGAAGTCTGTTGCTCTATTTTTCTGGCTTGATTAGAAGCAGAAGATGCAATAAATCTCATGAGAGAGTTTGGTCCCATTTAGCTTCTCGTGTATCTGCAACTACCTGACCAGAGCAAGGGTAAGGAAAATGCAATGCCAAGCAGAGCATACCAGGAAGGTGAAAAGAGAAAGAGCAAAATGCTGAAGCTGTTCCCCTCTCTCAGTGATCTTAAAGGTGTTTTCCAACCTAAACAATCTGACAAATCTATATTTTGCTTAAGGAAAGGGTACAATTCAGTCCTGCTGACAGCTTATTTCACACACAAGGGATCCAGAAGGAGGCTCATCCTGCCTGATCACACCTCCGAACCTCCTAAGGTGTGACTGCCATCACCACCAACAGCACCATATTGAGAGATGAATAGAAAAACAAGCACCAGTTGCACATGAAGCAAAGAGTTCTCCATGTGCTGGTTGGCCCTGTTGTGCTGCCAAGCTGCCTGTCTGTAACAGGACTGACAGCCACATTCACTGCTGAGATGGCAAATACAACAGTAACAAAAATATCCCAAGTGAAATATTCAGATAAACACACACACCCCCCCCTTTTCTCTCAGTGTTCTGGGTTTGCTGATCAGCAGTTTCTGATGAGCCAGTGAGATCAGGCACAGATCTAGCCTTGATTCTCAATCCTACATTCTAGATGTACAAAGTCTGCAAGCATGTCAGCACCTTTCAGAAAGAAAGGCAGCATCAATGCTGATGTGGTTGGTGAAAACCAGCAGTGGAATCATAGAATGGTTTGGGTTGGAAAGGACCTTAAGATCATCCAGTTCCAACCCCTGCCATGGGCAGGGATGCCTCACACTAGACCATGTCACCCAAGGCTCTGTCCAATCTGGCTTTGAACACTGCCAGGGATGGAGCATTCACCACTTCTCTGGGCACCCTGTTCCAGTGCCTCACCACCCTCACAATAAAGAACTTCATTTCATCTAAACTCAACCTCTCCTGTTTAATGCTGAAGCCATCACCCCTTGTCCTATTGCTACAGTCCCTGATGAAGAATCCCTCTCCAGCATCCTTTAAATGAAGTTTGTACTGCAGAACCTGACTGATCTCCCTTCTAACACTCTTTAGGAAACAGGTCACACAGTCTCCTGCCCTTTGGATGTTCAACCCCTATTGTAGAGATGCAGGTACATCTTTAACCATTTCACCGTGTCAACTATCACATCTAATGGCATCACAAAACCAAACACACACACATTCCCAAATGAGAGAGAGCAAAGAAAGGACATGAGATTTAAAGAGAGCTTTGCATTTGGTTTGGGGTTTAGGTTTTGTTCTTCCTTTAACTGTTCTGTGCTTTACAGCACTAAACAAAGCATCCTGTTCCAGATGATAAATCTTATAGCTGCTCCTGGCCCTGGAGAGCACAGGAGATAATAGCATTTCCAAAGGCATTTAGTTAGTTGAGCCTGGAGTGTAGAAAAGGGCAGAGAGAGGAGCTGGAGATGAATGGCTCTGGATTCAGCTCAGCTGCCCAGGGCATATTTCTGAGAGCAGCAGCCACAGCTGAGAATCCTGCATGAAGATGCACATTTCCTTCTCATTGCCCAGTGCCTGCAAGAAGAAGGGCATACAACACAGCTGCCATGAAAGAAACAAGTCCAGCCACAAGCCCCCACTCCAGTGCATAGTGCCTTGGTGGGAGGCTGTACTACCACAAACATGAGCTACTTCTTCAGCATTATTTGTAGGCTTTCTATCGAGCCAAGGGTTTGCACAGCTTTCATAAGATGCAGCGTATCAGTGTATTATATAAAGCATACATTAATCCGTTTGAACTGGCCAGCAGCAAGACTGCAGAAACCATTAAAGAATAGGGGCCCTTTGTGAAAAGACAAATCATTTTCAGCATTAACCAGGGCAGAAAGAATCCTTTACGTTGTCCCATTTGCATGTAAGTTATTGACTGGAATTGCCAGCCTAGGCTGGGAGACCAAGGCAAATTCCTAATAGAAATGGTATACATTACCAAGAACATATGAAGATTCAGTAAAAGCATTGCCAGCAAGTTGAGGGAGGTGATCTCTACCCTCTGCTCAACACTGGTGAGCCCACACTGGGAGTCATGTGTCAAGCTTTGGGCTTCCCAGTACAAGATAGACTACTGGAGCAAGCTCAGCTCATTGCTGTCAAGATGTTTAAAGGGCTGGAGCATCTCTCATATATGAGAAGCTGTGATTGTTCAGCCTGGTGTCGTGGTTTAAACCCAGCCACACAACTCGTTCACTCACTCAACCCCCCCTTTCTTGCCCTCCCCTGCTTCCAGAGGGATGGGGAG
>NDXB01019400.1:0-14901 GCA_002631895.1 Agapornis roseicollis
CTCCTCTGGACTTGTTCCAACAGCTCCATGGCCTTTCTATGTTGAGGACACCAGAACTGCACAATGATATCTTATATTTCTGTAACAAAGAAGTAACTTGCATTGACAATAGTTTCATATTGAAATCACTCTCATTTTAACTTCCAGCAGCAGAATAAGCCGCGTGTCTCTATGCATTCATCCAAGCCAGGAGATTTTGGCATGCTCAAACTGTAAAAAATCAGAACAGNAGCAGAATAAGCCGCATGTCTCTATGCATTCATCCAAGCCAGGAGATTTTGGCATGCTCAAACTGTAAAAAATCAGAACAGGAATCACTTTTAAACCATCTGAAAGCAGTGATTGTGCATCATTATCCCAGAACCTTTCCCAGCGTTAGCTACCCAGAGTAAGCCATGCTCTATGATTAAATGCCTGTTTCAGAGCAAAAGCACACTGTGAAATACATGCAGCACACGGCAGCGATTTGCTCTGAACCAGGTCCAAAGTGGGTGAACTCTGGGGTGGCTTAGGCATGCTGTGGGTACTTCTACCTCCTCTCAGTGTTCCTGGCTCTGCTGGTATCTGGTTTTAAATCTCCTTCACTTGGGGGCATGAAAGAAGCAGTGGTGGACTCTTCTGCACATCTCTGGTCAGAAAGACACCAGAGGAGCAGCACTGGTTTGGTTTATCAGTGTAAAATACACTGCACAGATAATCCTTAGGCTCATAAAGTGCTCTGACATTTGAGCAAGGACACTTGAAAAAGTGTTTGTGCACCTCCTTACCACGAGAAAAGCATTTTGCTCACAAGCACTACACCACAGTTAGAGTGTCTCACTTGGCTCTGGTAGCGAGAGTTGGGAACTGTGGCACCACAAGCTCCAGATTTGCTTCCTCTGCTTCACGTCCAGACCCAATGAGGAGGATGTGTCCTTGCTGTGGGTCAGTAGCTGCAAGAAGATGTTGTTTCTAGTACAGCAGGATGGATGCCGGTGCTTTGTCACTGTTTTTCTCTGAGGTTTATTTAAAGCTGCCTCTTTGCATCGCAAACTCTACCTCTGTGAAACAAAGAGTTCTGAACAATCGCCCTGGGGTAAAGGTTGGACTTGATGATCTCAAAGGTCTTTTCCAACCGGGTTGATTCTAAGATTCAAGAATGGTTTGGGTTGGAAGGGGCCTTAAAGCCCATCCACCTCCAACCCCTGTCACGGGCAGGGACCCCTTCCACTGGAGCAGCTTGCTCCAAGCCCCTGTGTCCAACCTGGCCTTGAGCACTGCCAGGGATGGGGCAGCCACAGCTTCTCTGGGCACCTGTGTTGAGGGCTGGATGTTTTCTCCTGTTTTGCTGTTCTGGCTGAGCTGTAGCCTCTGTTCCTGTAAAGCTGCAAACCCTTAGGCACAGGGAGCATGAAGATCCCCACTCAAATCCTTCACTGGCCAAGCAAGGTGAAAACAAGGGAATAGAAACCAGAGGTTAGCAAAAAAGTTGGTGAACACAAAGAAAGATACTTGGAAGCCTTAACAGGGAATTAACAGCTTCATGGGCACAACATTCACTGGTTTTATACATTCGCATCTTTTACATATACTTGTGCTACCCTGTGGCCATTAAACCAGTGTATGCATGAGATGGGCATTTAAACATCCACCCAAACACCTACCATAGGTAGGCCTCAAATGGAAGGAAGGAAGGAGGGAAGGAGGGAAGGAGGGAAGGAGGGAAGGAGGGAAGGAGGGAAGGAAGGAAGGAAGGTCTCAAAGACCTGCAAAGAGGTCTCAAATGCAGGGCAGTGGCAACGCAGATGATCTGGAGTAGGACTGAATAAAAACGAGGTGTTCTTTGCAACCCTGTCCTTCCTGCATTGTTAACAACTCATCTTGATGCTTCTGTGCCTATTAGATTTTGGTCCCACTGAATACTCAGAATCATTATTCTCAAGTTANAGGGAAGGAGGGAAGGAAGGAAGGAAGGAAGGAAGGTCTCAAAGACCTGCAAAGAGGTCTCAAATGCAGGGCAGTGGCAACGCAGATGATCTGGAGTAGGACTGAATAAAAACGAGGTGTTCTTTGCAACCCTGTCCTTCCTGCATTGTTAACAACTCATCTTGATGCTTCTGTGCCTATTAGATTTTGGTCCCACTGAATACTCAGAATCATTATTCTCAAGTTACATATATTGGGAATTCACCTCTCTCATCTTCCCAACTTCTTCCCTGCTGGGAAATCATCTTGGCAGAACAGAAACAATGGACACAAAGAAACACCAGGGGAAAGGACCTCATAGAATCATAAAATCCTGGGCTGGAAGCAATCTCCAGGATCATCTGATCCAACCTTTCTAGGCAAAGAGTGACCTAGACTAGATGTTGTCCAGACAAATCCTGAAGTCTCGAAGTCTTCCTAGAGAACAGGTATACCCAGACAGAATATATCTACTTTTGTTCCTGGCAGAGCACGGAGACAGCATCATGAGGATCAGCTTCACCTGAGCACGTGTAGCCATGTGTCATTTAGAGGTGCACTGAAGGGGTTCAGATCACATACCAGTACAGAATGTGCCAACACTCCTTTTTCTGCCCTTATTACCAGCACTGGAAAACCATCTAATGATCTAATTCCCAGGGCACAATGGCTTTGAGCTTCTCCCAGGGGATTAGACACAGGATTTAACAATCCCCAAAGCATCGCTCACTCTGAACTAGGTGAAATTGCTGAGTCTCGCCTGCAAAGGCTTTGCAGGCAACTGGGGACCTTGCTCTTCAAGAGGGTGAGCTCTGCCAAAGCCCCACAGAGAACATACATCTACTTTATTAAAGCTTGGCATCATAGCAATGTTTTGAAAGAGACATGACACTGCTCATAATTTAACACATCTATATTCATTTCAAATAGGTAAAGTTGATTAATCTAGCATTTCTAGGTAGAAACCCATAGTTGCTAAAGACACAAGGGCTAAAAAGAGGTATGTCAGTTGTATGTGGTTCAGGATCTGGGAAAGACAGACTTGTTCTGCCTCTCTCGGCAGAGATGCCCCTTAGAGCCTTTGCCACCCTCCTCAGTGATGTTTTCTATGGACTCGCTCTTCCTGGATGCCCTATGGTTTATAATGAAACCCCACCATTCCCCGAGCAGGTTTCAAGAAGAGGTTTAAGTCCTTTGAGAGACTTACTCATGCATCTCAGAATAGTCCATGTTGCAGCATCGTGAGTGTATATATTTAACTGTTACTCTTCATCGCTTATGTTCCCTACCCTCTAAATATCTATCTCAGGAGCAGGGAGAAGACATGCTCTTCCTAAATGTTTCCAACTTTGGGGGGAAACCCCCTCACATAAAAAAACCCTTTGGACTTTGGCGTTTTTCCCCAGTTTTTTGCTCGTTACTATGATTTCCAGATCACTTTCTATTGCTCCTGTTTCCCTGACAAAACCGGATTCCAGATAGAATGGCAACAGATCAGGAAGCACCTCCCTGCGTGTGCTCCTCAGCCCTTTTTCACGTCACGTGTGCTAAAGGCAGCCTTTAGCACACCTGTAGCAACGCATAAAACCACCACTAACAGGTCTACTCCAACTAACAGAATCATCATTGAATGGTTTGGTTCGAAGGGATCTTAAAGCTCACCCAGTTCCAACCCCCTGCTATGGACAGGGACACCGTCCACTAGAGCAGCTTCCTCCGAGCCCCAGTCCCACTGCCAGGCTTGTTGGCTATGCTGGCTTTTAACCTAAGATGGAAAAGAAAAGCTACCTGTAGAAGTAGAGCTGCAATACAAATTAGCAGGTGCCTTATTTCAACCGTAAAGGATGCCCCAGGAGCACAGCATATTCTTTCGAGAGCACATATGACACCTGCACAAAAGAATCCCCGCTGAGCCTGGCTGATGAATGTCAGGACTCCAGGATTCAGATGCCAACACCGCTTCCTTTCCTGCACCCAAACAGTGACCTGAGAAAATGCACTCCTATTTTCAGGAAAACACGAACCCAGATGTTTCAGAGAAGGCTCCACAAAGGCCACCGCTACCTCCCGACACTTTGCTCTCCCAGTTATGGCATTTCCTCATAGGAAACGTTTAATGGAAGGCAAACGCGGTGCATTTGTTTCCTTGGAAACAAACCACTTCAACCTCCATTGCACACGGTCTCAAGCAAAAGCAAACTCTGTAATGAGGCCCAAGGTCTTGCTATTTTTAGCCAGAAAGATGTTAAATCACGACTATTTTATTCGCAATAGAGCACAATGAAAACGCAGGGATGTCAATGAGTGGAGTAAGGCTTGGTAGCAGGAAAAACAATGAATGCATTGAATTACGCTGAGAAATTGAACTCCTCACCCGTTTAAAAGAATTGGATAGACTTGGACTTTAACCAGGATTAAAAGAAAACTTCCAAGTTTAAACTGAGTACAGTTCTGGTGTCCTCAACATAAGGAGGACATGGAGCTGTTGGAGCAGGTCCAGAGGAGGCCACGAGGATGAGCAGGGACTGGAGCAGCTCCCATACGAAGACAGGCTGGGAAAGTTGGGGCTGTTCAGCCTGGGGAAGAAAAGGCTGCGTGGAGACCTCAGAGCAGCTTCCAGTATCTGAAGGGGGATACAAGGATGCCAGAGAGGAACTCTTCGTTAGGGACTGTAGTGACAGGAAAAGGGGTAACGGGTTCAAACTGAAACAGAAGTTCAGGTTGGATACAAGGCAGAAGCTGTTCCCTGTGAGGGTGCTGAGGTGCTGGCCCAGGGGGATGGCCCAGAGAAGCTGTGGCTGCCCCATCCCTGGCAGTGCTCAAGGCCAGGTTGGACACAGGGGCTTGGAGCAAGCTGCTCCAGTGGAAGGGGTCCCTGCCCGTGGCAGGGGTTGGAGCTGGAGGAGCTTTAAGGTCCCTTCAACCCAAACCAGGCTGGGATTCTAAGTGAAAAATGAAACAATCAAGAGGTAACACTTATTCATTTGGGAGACTTTAATACCATGAATNTCCAGTGGAAGGGGCCCCTGCCCATGGCAGGGGTTGGAGCTGGAGGAGCTTTAAGGTCCCTTCAACCCAAACCAGGCTGGGATTCTAAGTGAAAAATGAAACAATCAAGAGGTAACACTTATTCATTTGGGAGACTTTAATACCATGAATAACCACCCACTGTTAGCGCCTGTTGTAAACAACATTTGGCCACTGAGGCTCAAGCACTATCAAGTACCACCACCACATATGCCTTGTCAGTACTTCACTCAGGCTCTAGGACAAAACAGTATCATTAACACAGACTTTTAACTGAATACTGTTTGCTCTACAGCAAACTACTGTATAAAACTCAACACAACAAGCCTTAGTTGATCAGGTTAGCTATAGCGCTTTTGCAGTCAGAAACAAAATCCTTTCTCATATCCCAGGAAGATGCTGAACCACGAGAGATCCACTTGCAGTAGAGCTGGCATTGTTGCTTCAGCCAGTGGGATCAAGAAACACTTGTATCCTGGTCTTCAAAACACCCACTTTCCAAATCTTTATACTCATAAACACATAGAAATAGCTTCAAGTTGCACCAGGGGTGGTTTAGATTGGGTATTGAGAAAAACTGCTTCAAGAGGGCTGTCAAGCACTGGAACTGGCTGCTCAGGGAAGCGGGCATCCCTGAAGGTATTTAAAAGAGGTGTAAATATGGCACTTAGGGACATGGTTTTGTGGTGAATGTGGCAGTGATGGGTTAACAGGTGGTCGTGATGATCTGAAAGGTAATTTCCAACATGAATGGTTCTATTCTATGATGTGACTGACCAGGAGTCACAACACAGAACAGCCCAAAGAGGAAACTACTGTGGATTTTCACCAGTTCTACTTTGCCCAGCAGACACACAGATAAAAAGTGCATATGCTACTGTGGTCTCCATGCTGAGCTCCTAACAAACATCTACATTGTGCAAGGAGCTCAAGAACCAAAATCCTATAGTCAGAGAAAAGAGGTAGATTCTTTTATCAGAAACACTAATGTGGCCTGAGGAACTTAGAAGGAACTGGAGAGTTTTGTTTAAAATACATTGGCCAATTCTGCTATGTTCTGCTTATATTCTGCTTATGTCCTTTGCTGTGAGGGCGCTGAGGCACTGGAATGGGTTCCCAGGGAGGTTGTGAGTGCTCCATCCCTGCCAGTGTTCAAGGCCAGGTTGGATGAAGCCTTGGGTGGCCTGGTTTAGTGTGAGGTGTCCCTGCTTATGGCAGGGGGGTTGGAACTGGATGATCTTAAGGTCCTTTCCAACCCGAACTATTCTGTGATTCTATGATTCCTTAGTGGTTTTATTGTAGAAAACCTCTTTCTCATTTCAATTAAAAAGGTGCAAATTGAATTCTACAAAATAATTATCTGAAAAGATAAAGGGAAAAGAATTATCTATTAAATTCTATTGTGAAATCAATATTTTATCCTCAGAAGGCCTTTTAAAGAACTACAGAATTATTTATTCCATAAATGTGCAATTCTAAGTAATTCCCTAATTCGACTGTTATTTTTTATACCTTCATGCATTATGGGGTGTTTTTTCGTGCACTGAACAGATTAGCAAACCAGTATTCCTGACAAATTCTATTATTCAGCTGCTTGGGCAAAGGGATCATTAAAACCAGGCTTTACAAAATTACAACTTCATGTTTCATACAGCAAGACTGAGCCCGGGAGTGAAACAGTTTCACAGCCCTTCAGTTGTATTTGCTGCTCTCTGGAGAGTCTCTCACTTGCTGCTGATAGATTTTCCTTTTCCTTGTCTAAATGTTTTAAACTGAGAGCGATTTATTCTCTGGCCATTGTGTCTTTTTGATTAAACATTCCAATGCAGGCTTTTTTCCACCATAAATAGAGAGATTTTCAATCAAAGGAAGCGTCGTGACACTTGTGAGTTGAATCACTTGCACAAACAGAGGTAAAACACAGGGAAGGGAATGTCAATGCTTTTATGGATAAGGATTATTTAGCTTAATGTTGAATATGTACTTCTTCCAGAAACAGAGGTTTAATCTCTTCATGACTAAAACACTGCCCAAAGGGCAACCGACGGTGGGGTCATTTACAGGGAAGTACCAGGGCAAAAAAGAGAGTATTAAGTGATGGGAAGGCAAGAGGAGAAAGAGAGACTTCAGGCTATATTTCACACACACAAATCAATGCATGGCTATACCACTGCTGAGACAGCAAGGTAAAACTGTCACGAGTCGGGTTCGGGAGGGATGCCAGTTTTCACAGGTGACCCCACAGACCACCGCGAACAGCAGTAAATCTGGCATACCTTGGAACCAGGAATTGTGTTTCCTCCCTGGGAGGGTGCTGAGGCGCTGGCCCAGGGTGATGGCCCAGAGAAGCTGTGGCTGCCCCATCCCTGGCAGTGCTCAAGGCCAGGTTGGAAACAGGGGCTTGGAGCAAACTGCTCCAGTGGAAGGGGTCCCTGCCTGTGGCAGGGGTTGGGACTGGATGAGCTTTAGGGTCCCTTCCAACCCAAACCAGGCTGAGATGTGAAAGAACGGCCTGAAGGACTCCAGCAGAGACTACACACAGCATCCTCTGTAGTTTTGATGCTTCTCTGCTACCCATACATCAATTGAAGGATAACGTACGACTGCAGAAGTGTTACCAACATTTCCGTGATTGATGGCAAATCTACAACCCTGCACTGCAACAAAGCCACACAGATTTAGCTCAGTTTGCAATCACCATAAGCAGGCGTTTGTGAAACACCCTTCTCCATTCATGGCACCACACTCTTCATGCACAGCGTGTCGGGATCTCACTGCTTGAAGCGAGAAGTGGTGGTTAACTCAGAAGTGATAACCTTTTCAAATGTCAAGGTGTGATTGTACGGGTGTTAGTTATGCAGGCACCCTCGGCCCCACGCTCACAGCCGCAGGGAGACCAGCAGTTATTGCTGCACTATTCAATATATTGCTATTTTCCCACATAGAGCAGGTTAGATATTAAATTCTCTCCCTATTCTGAGAGCAACTGACACAACAGCAGAAAATTCAAAGACAGAGCTAGTCCCCTACATCAGGCAATTCACTGCTGATGAATGACACTTCTCTGTCTGCCTCAGAAATGCTTCATTAGAAGTGCAGCTCAACCCCTACTGTTCCCAGAGAAAAGATCCACTTACTTCGCATTGCTTTGGATCCTAATATCATGCTTCTGTCTTCTCAGCCCCTCCTAAAAACCAGCCTTATACAGCTCTATATACTGCAAAAAGACAATCTACCTGCTGAGACAGAAAATTGCCCCGGTTGTCACAGAAAGTACATACACCAGGAAGCAGCTGGCACGAAAACTATCTTGTTGTGAACAATGGGAAGCTGAGATTCTTAATGTTTTCAATTCCTCCAGTCTCTAGGGTATGTCTGATTCTGCTCTGCAAGAGATGACTTAACATTATGGATAACAAAGAAGGTTAAGGCATCCTGTATGTCAAATAAAGTCATCAATATCTGCAAGTTTAGTGCAGGGCAATGCGGACCAGCTCTGGGGCAGCAGCACAAGAGGGACCTGGAGCTGTTGGAGCGAGGGCAGAGGAGGCCATGGAGCTGCTGCGAGGGCTGGAGCAGCTCTGCTCTGGAGCCAGGCTGAGAGAGCTGGGCTGGGGCAGCCTGGGGGAGAGAAGGCTCCTGAAGGGGAGAGCTGAGAGCAGCTCCAGGGCCTAAAGGGGCTGCAGAGAACCTGGAGAGAAAGGGGCTTGGGCCAACGGCCTGTAGGGCCAGGCCAAGGGCAATGGCTTGAACCTGCCCCAACAGGGGAGCCTGAGCTGAGCTCTGAGGCAGAAGCTGTTCCCTGGGAGGGTGCTGAGGCGCTGGCCCAGGGTGATGGCCCAGAGAAGCTGTGGCTGCCCCATCCCTGGCAGTGCTCAAGGCCAGGTTGGACACAGGGGCTTGGAGCAAGCTGCTCCAGTGGAAGGGGTCCCTGCCCGTGGCAGGGGTTGGAGCTGGATGGGCTTTAAGGTCCCTTCCCACACAAACCAGGCTGGGATTCTGTGACCTTCATCCCTCAGTGGGATCGCAAGGAAGAAGACCAGTCTGTGTCAGGAAGATCCAGCAAACTACAGTCACCCTTGTTCTTTCACCACATTGCATATGGATACTGGCCAATTCTGTGGTGAATCAAATCCACAGGGATCTCCAGTGTGAACATCTGAAAACCTCCAAGGCTTCACAGCTCTACAGAGCATTTGCAGCATGAGCAGTCTCAGTTGCAAGATGGATTGTTCCTGAACTTTGGAGAATGGAAACTTGGACTCAACCTGATTTTCCTCCAAGTCCCCCAAGTGAGAAGCACATCTGGAAGACATTAACATCCTTTACTGGTGTGTTTAGACATAAGAACTGGACAAAATGGTTCCTAGGCCAGTGAATGGGTATTTTTTGTTCTTTTAAGAGCAACTGAAAACTGTTATCCCTGATATTAGCTGAAAATTGCACCTAGATCATAGAATCAGGACCAAACCAGTGGAATGCCATTTCTGCTGAAGAAACCAGGAACATGTAGATTGATGTTCCTCTAATTGTCCATGGCAGTGATTCGGCTGAGGGGGCTTCGTGTGACACGAGCAAGGCAGAAGGCAGAGGGGTTCATAAATCTCACAGTAGCCCCTCTGTGGGATTGCAGCTCCACACGAATAATTCAGCTGCTTTAAAAACTCCAGCTTAATAGGTATTGGATTCCAACTTCTTCGTTATGAATATTCCCCTCCCTGCACTCACTGCCTTCAAACTGGAAAAAGCAATTTATTGTGCTTGCAGCGCATGATGCACCAGTCCTTAACTCCTTCATGATCTGGGGGAAGCTGCTATGTCTAATTGCCATTGACTTCAATGAGATATTGCTAGAAAGTCTGTAAGCCTGTTGCCGAGAAAACTGGAGACTGACCCATCAGCAATAGTTGCAGATCTGGCTGAAGGGAACCACTAGGATGAAGGTGGATTTTGCTACCAAATACCTGGCCACAGCACACCAATGGGCACACGCAGGGCACACGCAGGGCACACTGGAGCAATGATGACACTTGTGAACAAAACCCCACATCTGCTTTAGAAAACTTAACTCAACCAGCCCAGCTTGGAAGCTGTTCCCTGTGAGGGTGCTGAGGCGCTGGCCCAGGGGGATGGCCCAGAGAAGCTGTGGCTGCCCCATCCCTGGCAGTGCTCAAGGCCAGGTTGGACACAGGGGCTTGGAGCAAGCTGCTCTATGGGAGGGGTCCCTGCCCGCAGCAGGGCTTGGAGCTGGATGAGCTTTAAGGTCCCTTCCAACCCAAACCATCCTATCATTCATTCATTGTGCCATAATGTCACCACTGCTCACGTATGATCTAGCTTTCCGTGCACTTTAAAGCCCTGTTTTCACTAATTGTCCTGGTAGCTCATTATCAAGTTCATTATGAATTCCACAAGGCTAAACATTTAGCATACACAAAATGCTGTAGTGCTTTAGTACTGCAATGGAATATATTAAAGATACGCCTAAGGAGATCCTAAAAAGCATGTAAATTCAGAAGCATCAACTCCAAGAACATGGCCCACACTAACCTATCAGTTTGCAATTTCTCTTTCACCAGTAAGGTTATTCATGTGCCTTATTTTCTGGTTTTTCATCCATTCAGGAGTCCACAGTCTTACTATCATAGAATCACAGAATCCTACAATGGTTTGGGTTGGAAGGAACCCGAAGCCCATCCATTTCCAACCCCCTGCCACAGGCAGAGACACCTTCCACTGGAGCAGCTTGCTCAAAGCCCCTGTGTCCAACCTGGCCTTATCACTGTACTTCCATCCAACCTGTTAGAATCCACATATAGGGCTCTCCAATCTGGCAGCCCCTTGGATGAAAGCTTAGGGCATGATTCCCATTGGATTGGGCAGCTACTCATATTTGGGAGATACAGTTTCTTAGCAGGCAATCCCAAGCCTGTAGCTGGAGATCCACTGATACACACCCAACAACCTGTCCCTTGGGAAAGAGGTCCGCAAAGAGCTGGAGGCAGCAGAGATGCATCTTCCTTGTGGACCACCTGCACCCATCTCCCTGTACATGTGGGGAAACCAAGGATCAACCTGCCCAAGTCACAAAGCCAATGAGGGCAGGCTTCAAACAAGGATTTGCTCACGACATCCTACCCAGACAATCCTGGAAAACTCACAAGGCAATTTAACACTTTAACAACATTAAGAGGTATTTTCAGTTAGATCTTGGGAAAAGACTTTTTAGTCAAGCAAATGCAGTAATAAACCATAACCTTTCCTATTTTTTGTTTGTGACAATGTATTGGCATTAACATTCATTATTTCAAACATGAGTAATATAAAAATAAGAAAATCACATAGTAGGAAAGTATCAAAATGACAGCAGCAGCAAATAAATAGCTCTTTCAAATTAGACTCTACTCTGTCATCATGAAGTAGAGCTCTTTTCCATTGCAGCAAAGTACCAGGCAAACTAATAATTTAATGTGAACTGGAAGGCGTGCGATAAAACAAGAATTAGGAACACTTTCAGACTTGCAATAAACTTTATTCGTTAACATGCAAGCATAAATGTAATAGAACATCTGGAACTGCACATGGATGGATGGTATTGATGTCAGGTATAGAATTGGTTTATCAGAATGAAAATTAACCATCCTAATGTGTACTGCATAGAAAATCCACTGAGTTTATGGGAATGAACGCAGCCAGAACTTAGAGCAATCCTGCTTAGTAACAGCTAAGTAATAGATAGGAAGATGTTGATATTGGTTAAGCCAGGTTGGACAGCTTGGAGCAAGCTGCTCTAGTGAAAGGGGTCTCTGCCCGTGACAGGGGTTGGAACTGGATAAGCTTTAAGGTCCCTTCAACACAAACCAGGCTGGGATTGTGTGATTCAATGAAAGAGAAGTGGTGGAAATTCAATCATAGAGGGCCCAATTTGTTTGATTTCACCTCCCCACAAGAACTGCTCTTCAAGTTGACAGGGTACAAAGCTATTCTACAGGCTCCCACAGCACTTCAGCCCTCCTGAACATGGCCAACGCCTGTTTCAGCCTTGGCCAGGGGTCAGAGATCAGTCACGATGCTCAGAAATGCAGACAATACTTCAGTAAATGAGGGGAATTTGCCTTTTCCTCTCCCTCTTGAGTCCTGCGGCTCGATTTAGATGCTTCTGTTGGGTGGAGGAGCAACCCAGCAGCCCCAAGCACAGCCCAAGCCACCGCTGCCCTATGGCTTTGTAAGCACAAAGTAAAAACACAAGTATCCCAAAGCAGCCTAATTCCTGTAGGGCTCAATAACAACCTAGTCACATGAACCAGGTTTTAACAGCGCTTCCGACGCTGGCCTGTGTGTGATCGATCCTCTGCGGGCAGGCAGTCCCACAACGTGACCACTGGATGCAAACAGGAATGGAAAGCTTTAGGCTGGCTCCCGCTGCCCTTTCCCACATCCGTGTTTCCAATCTCTGCAGCACAAATATACAAATACTTACACGGGGGGAAGAAAAGCCATCGAGTAATGAATAATTTACCTTACAGCAACAAAATACTGTCCAAATCAGCACCTAACGAGTTATGAAATTCAAACCTGACGTTTATCAGTGTAAAAACAGGCAGTGCAGTGATTTTCTACAAAACCAGAAATGTATCCCACTCTAGGAGAAATTAAATGCAATTCCCAGCATTCTCTTGTATATTGGAGTAATATTCATCAACATCTTTAAACTTATGTGTCCCTGCTGCTCCTGAATCCATGGCACTGCGTTACCATTCCAAGCAAGGTACTTCCTAAAATTCAGAGTTTCCTTAGTGTTCATATTTATTTTTCATGAGTCACAGATCATATAAGAAGAAAGAGTGGACCTGACTTGAGCAAGGATCCAGGACATTGAGCCAATTCTAAACAGAATCAAATCAAAGCTTATAAACCTCCGAAACAATTTCTTCTGGCTTTGACTGCTGAATTTGGTGCCTAATCAGTAAACTGAGGTGAGAACACTGTGGGGTATTATAAAAGAAGGATTTTCTCTGCAGAACCATTTACTTTTCATCTCTGTTACTGCAACAGAGATAAAGCAGTAGAAAATATTGTTAAGGATCATAAGGCAAGACTGGCACCCAGATATAGAACCAATGAGGTTGGAAAAGCCCTTTCAGCTCACCCAGTCCAACCATTCCCATCCCTGCCCAGGCCACCCCTGCCCCATGGCACTGAGGCCTCGTCTCCACACTCTCTGAACCCTTGCAGGGCCGGTGCCTGCAGCCCTGCCCTGGGCAGCCTCTTCCAATGCCTGAGCACCCTGGGGGGCAGGGATTGTTCCTCAACCTGCCCTGGGGCAGCTTGAGCCCGCTTCCTCTTGTCCCATACCTTGTTCCTTGGGAGCAGAGCCCAGCCCCTCCTGGCTCCATCCTCCTCTCAGGCACTTGCAGGGAGCCATCAGGTCCCCCCTGAGCCTTCTCTTCTCCATCTGAACCCCCCAGCTCCCCCAGCCCTTCCCCATCACCCTTGGGCTCCAGGCCCTGCTCCAGCTCCATTGCCTTCTTTGGCCCTGCTCCAGCCNTCTCTTCTCCATCTGAACCCCCCAGCTCCCTCAGCCCTTCCCCATCACCCTTGGGCTCCAGGCCCTGCTCCAGCTCCATTGCCTTCTTTGGCCCTGCTCCAGCCCCTCAAGGTCTCTCTTGTAATGAGCAGCACAGCTCAAGGTGACCCCCATGTCAAGAAAAAAACCAGTCTTCTATTTGTGTATTCCAGTGGTTTTCAGAAAGGACCAGGATCAACATCCTTAGATGTTCTAACTTTAAAGACAGAAGTACTGCTAATAGTGCTCAGCAATGTCCAGTGGTCGTTTGGCAATAAACGGTGCTGGCCTTCAACTTGGTCAGCAACAGAGATAAATCAAAGGAAGCTTTTGGAAAGAGCATGATGGAAATAAGCAGTTGCCACAGAAATGCAGCTCTAAGGGAATCCCAGCAGTACTTGGGGGAAGCAACAGGCACAGCAGACACTGGAAAACCTCAACCTTCCAATTGCCAGGACAACCAGAAGCCAACTTTCCAAGAACAGAAGTTGAGATCCATAGAACTGCCAATCTTTAAACCCTCACCCCAAAGCAGAAGAGCAGTGAGCAGTAACACTGGGATACAGGCAACATGGAGGGAGATGCAGATGCACCAGAAATAGCTAAATCCCTGGGAGAGAAGCAACTGTGGGCAAGCTCCAGATGAATGCCTACAGCTTTCTCCCTTCTGCCATGTACCTCCGAGCACTTCATTTACTTGGCAAAAGGCATTTGAAAGTAGCAGCCCCAGGCGTATTCTGAGATCACAGTTCCATCCACCCTATGAAAACCATTCCATCCATTCTCCCCATCTTTGTTGCCTCCCAAGTGTTTTAGAAGTGACTGGTACACTCCAACCAGTGGAAGCTGTGGCTGAAAATGAGCCATTTGCGCCCCATCAGTCAAGCAAAGCACAGTCTAAACATTGTAAATACAGTGATCACTGAGAAACCCACAGTGACATCTGTGTGGGTGCTTTAATACGCTTGGTAAATAAAACGCATTCAGAAGATCTCTCCAAATGCTGACAACGGAGAGTGCTGAACAGGGGATTTGCTTAGAATCATAGAACCACAGAATAGTTCAGGTTGGAAAGGACCTTAAGATCATCCAGTTCCAACCCCCTGCCATGGGCAGGGACACCTCACGCTAAACCAGGCCACCCAAGGCTCTGTCCAACCTGGCCTTGAGCACTGCCAGGGATGGAGCACTCACAACCTCCCCTCCCCATGTGACTCCACTTTGGCACAACCATCTACTGAAAGGCCCTATCTGTGTGTGTATATATTTGCTTTGTGTTGACTTATCTTCACAGCCCATACAATCCTCACCTCCAGTCTGACCCTATGGAGTAGGTTTTGGCCAAGACCCACATACATAAGTCT
>NDXB01019400.1:14930-33869 GCA_002631895.1 Agapornis roseicollis
CCCCTTGTCCTGTCACTACAGTCCCTAATGAAGAGCCCCTCCCCAGCATCCCTATAGGCCCCCTTCAGATACTGGAAGCTGCTCTGAGGTCTCCATGCAGCCTTCTCTTCCCCAGGCTGAACAGCCCCAACTTTCCCAGCCTGTCTTTGTATGGGAGATGCTCCAGTCCCTGCTCATCCTCGTGGCCTCCTCTGGACTTGTTCCAACAGCTCCATGTCCTTTTGATGTTGAGGACACCAGAACTGCACACAATGCTCCAGGTGAGGTCTCCCGAGAGCAGAGCAGAGGGGCAGGATCAGCGCCTTGGCCCTGCTGGTCACGCTCCTTCGGATACGGTTGCTTTCTGGGCTGCAAGCGCACACTGCAGCCGCCTCATGTTCATGTTCTCATCGACCACCACCCCCAAGTCCTTCTCTGCAGGGCTGCTCTGAATCTCCTCTTCGCCCAACCTGTAGCTGTGCCTGGGATTGCTCCAACCCAGGTGTAGGACCTTGCACTTGGCANACTGCAGCCGCCTCATGTTCATGTTCTCATCGGTGGGATTCCACCAGGAAACCATAAACCTGAATATTGCAGTGCCTCCCCCCCGCAGCGACCTGCAGAGACAGAGCCCTCGGATAAACGTACCCCATTGAGCAGCAGTGCTGGTTAGAGCTATCCAGGAGTCTCCAGTGAGACTCCAAATTGGGTTTTGGGGGTGGTTGTAACAGAAACCCTTCAGAGCTGCTGTATGATTTCCTCTCGTTCAAGGCAAATGAACTGCAAAACAGAATAAGCAACGGGGATGTTTTGGAAGTAATGAAACCACAAGAAATCCCACTGCTAAAATGAGCAGCACTGGAGCTCATCAAGGAGCTTGCAGAAGAGGTGTTAAAACACACCTTCGCTTTGGTACCTAGCTGCTGTGATTAGTTTTCCACAGAACTATTTCATCATCCAACACATTGCACGATGCAATATGCAGAAAATCATAGTTCTCAACACAACCAAGATACAGTTGTGGCCCTTTCTGCTAGTCCAAAGCTCAGTATGCACAGCATTCAGGTATCAAAACGTGAATTGAATCAAAACATGAAGACAAAAGGGAAACTTCACTGTCCGCAGCTTTCTCTTAAATGCATCTCAGTAAGGCAGCAATGTAATCCACAAGACACTGGAGATGAAACTGTAATTCTACTGAATTGTAATTGATACAAAGGAAATATAAGCCCTAAGGAGAGATGAAGGAGACAAGTCCCTGGTCTGATCCAGGGCCGAGCTCATAGGACTGAAAGAGGATAGAATCAAGGCCAGGTTGGATGAAGCCTTGGGTGGCCTGGTTTAGTGTGAGGTGTCCCTGCCCATGGCAGGGGGGTTGGAACTGGATGATCTTAAGGTCCTTTCCAGCCTGAACTATCCTCTGGTTCTATGAGATGAGATCTTGGGAAGAAGTGGTGTGCATGCCTTGCCAGGTAGGGCATACTGCACCAAAACTGCCTTCAGATTAGCCCAGCCCGAGCATGTCAATGTGGGTGCAAACACAAACCTGACCCCTTTCAGGTGCCAAAATAGAGGGCAGGGTGCAGTGTCTGCCCTCTCCTTTCTATTGCTGCTGAGGGTTTCACATTGCTGAGCTGCACAGCAATACGTGTTTCTGTTTGCTTTAAAAGCCAATTGCTACTGGGTCAGCCCAAGCTGACCATGAGGTGGCACTGGGAATGTGTGATCATACCTCCTGGCACTGGTGAGGACTTACCCTGAGCATGGACCCCCGTGATCATCTACATGGAGCAGCCATGAAAGAAGCTGCGGAGGGGCTCTTCATTAGGGACTGCAGTGACAGGACAAGGGGGAATGGGTTCAAACTGAAACAGGGGAGGTTTAGATTGGATCTAAGGAAGAAATTCTTTGCTGTGAGGGTGCTGAGGCACTGGAATGGGTTGGCCAGGGAGGTTGTGAGTGCTCCATCCCTGGCAGTGTTCAAGGCCAGGTTGGACAGAGCCTTGGGTGCCCTGGTTTAGTGTGAGGTGTCCCTGCTTATGGCAGGGGGGTTGGAACTGGATGATCTTAAGGTCCTTTCCAACCCGAACTATTCTATGATTCTAAGATGTGATTGACTCTGTCCCTTGCTTTATTCCAAAAGGAATAACACCCAAGTCAGACCTGTGACACTTTCAGAGCTCAAAACATCCCGGACCAAAACAAATTTGTCCACTGTAAGAGCTGTACCATTTATTAACATGAGCTGCTTTTCCAAGTAGCAAGGTGATGGTGTATCCCATAGCATTCTCATTTGCTGTATGCAGCACTATTTGCAGCAGTCACTTAATAACGCCTCTAGGATTTTACTTTTCTACTTGACTGCCAATTTTCAAACCCAAGAATTAAATGTATTCAGGTTTCCCCCCCCAAATACATGGTAATGCTTATGCTAAAAAGCTCTCAGCTCTTGTGTTTCATTTTTAAAGCACGGAGAGCAGGCGGTTCCCCATGGAAGTGTATCTGTCATTTGAGATGGTGTCCAAAATCTCACATTTAAAGCTGGAATCCAGCAAGATTTGGCAATGTCTAAGCATGGCAAGGCCAATGACGATACTTATGGACATAGCCATCTATTAAGCTGACCTTTTAGAGAAGGTGGGATTACTTTGGTCAGCATGGGAAGGAAGATCATGCTCTGAGGGAGCAAAAAGGAGCATCTGCCTCCCTCTGCAGTATGGATGTCACTAGTACAATTCACCTGGGACCATGACATCCATCCATGTGTGCCCTGCTGGGAGCCAATGGATGATGACATCTGGAGCCAGGGAGAAAGTCTCCTACAAGCTCACACCAGCAAAGAGTGCCATGGAGAAGACAGTTAAATTCCTCTGTGTAGTGATCAACCCCTTGATTGTCCAGATGTCACATGGACAAGTGCTCTGCAACTGCAGAGAGGACGTTGACAACAGCTTTAGGTGCCACAGAATTCCAGACTGGTTTGGGTTGGAAGGGAGCTTAAAGCTCATCCAGTTCCATGGGCAGGGACCCCTTCCACTGGAGCAGCTTGCTCCAAGCCCCTGTGTCCAACCTGGCCTTGAGCACTGCCAGCGATGGGGCAGCCACAGCTTCTCTGGGCCATCACCCTGGGCCAGCGCCTCAGCACCCTCACAGGGAACAGCTTCTGCCTCAGAGCTCAGCTCAGTCTCCCCTCTTGGGGCAGGTTCAAGCCATTGCCCTTGGCCTGGCCCTACAGGCCCTTGTCCCAAGCCCCTTTCTCTCCAGGTTCCCTGCAGCCCCTTTAGGCCCTGGAGCTGCTCTCAGCTCTCCCCTTCAGNCTGGAGCTGCGCTCTCCCCTTCAGAAGCCTTCTCTCCCCCAGGCTGCCCCAGCCCAGCTCTCTCAGCCTGGCTCCAGAGCAGAGCTGCTCCAGCCCTCGCAGCAGCTCCATGGCCTCCTCTGCCCTTGCTCCAACAGCTCCACGTCCCTCTTGTGCTGCTGCCCCAGAGCTGGAGCAGGGCCGCAGGGGGGTCTCCCCAGAGCCCAGCAGAGGGGCAGGATCCCCTCCTTTAGCCTTTGCTTTTCCTAGAGCAGAATACAGGTGCAGCCTCTGCCCTTCACAGCACATCTGAAGTTCGTTAAGGGTTGCTGGAGCAGGGACCCTCCTGATCAGGCAGCAGTGATGTGTGGGCACTTTTGGATCATCTCTGCAAAGGACTAAATCTGATGACTCAAGTGCTCTCTTCTAAATGTCCTGCTGATCAAGACTACATTAGCAAAGCTCCTTGGTGAGGATGGGATTCCTGCTACGCTCTTTGCTACACTGGCTAATGCAAGAAGCAAAACCAACTGCCTTGGAAGAAGAGCACAATGCAGCTCCAGCGTGAGAGATGTGATGGATCCCCCTGAAAGATGGCACTGCAGGATGCACGAAGAATCATAGAACCACAGAATGGTTTGGGCTGGAAAGGACCTTAAGATCATCCAGTTCCAACCCCCTGCATGATCACTGAGTCACCCTCACCAACCCGACTGCCACATGTGCTAACTGAAAGGAAGAGTTGCCACCAGCTAAACACAATGTCAATGCTGAATTAAGAGTTGTTGGGCAAACTACAGGCTTGGAACCATTAAGATGCTGTTGCCATGAGCTACAGAAGTTATTTTCACACAGACTGCAGCCCAGGTGGCAGAAAGAAGCCTTTTAAAAAGATATTAATTTCTAGGAACCAGAACATCAAATTTATTTGTAACCCCTTACTAGAGGCAATAATCTAATACAGAAGTAAAAAGGCAGTGGACGGCATTCTGGTCCCCTCCCCAGCAACCCGGATAACAGCATTAGGTCTCAAGCAAAACGAAATGGTTGGGGGTTTTTATTACAGGCTGCTGGCTTCAGGTTACACATGAACCTGCTGCATTGGTGAGGCAACAGCGTTGTGCCGCATGTGGGAGTCAGCAAATTCAATTGTAAAGCTGCTCTGAACACACTCTTCTCACAAAGAGATTACAGCAACACAAATGATTAGAGGGGATGAGCTGCTCCTGGCTCCTGTGTTTTCCCAAGCAGGTATCAGCTACCCATGAACAAGGGGCTCTGATAGCATGTTTAATTCGCAGCAACCTTACATATTCTTACTTTAAATGGTGACTTTTATCTACAATTTAGCTTCATCTGTAAGAGTGGGAAAATATTATTCATCTTGGGGTTTATTTGGGAGTTCAAACTGGAAGGATTTGATAGTTTTGATATCCGGATTGCTTTGCCTCCCAGATTTCAGGTGGATGTGATGTGCTATCTCAGTAGTCCAGGGATTTCCCAAGCACAGGGCTGCTGGGACACTATGAAGTACTTAGGATGGAGGAAGCTCCAGGAAACCTGCTTGAAGAGCTCAGGATGGATATTAATCAACTTGCCAACTGGTTTTTCCCAGGATTCACTCTGTCACTGGCTGCTGAACACCCTGCATCCGACATAAACCCAACTGAAACGTCTGCAACACAGAATGATGCTGGTTACAGCTGAGATGGAGAATATTACAGCGTGCAATGCATGTACACCATCTACATCTGCTCTCTGCTTTATCACCATACTTCATCACACTTGGGATTCTGTGATTCCCTTTTTCTCCTCTATTTTCTCCTCTCTTCGTATTAGTCTTGTAAGAATTTTCCTAGCAGCAATAGGCAGGAACCAAGTGTTACAGCTGGTCTACAGTGAGAAATCAGATTATTCCATAGCTGCAAGGTATCTATGTCTTTTCCTCAGATATTTCAGCTGGCCAGTATGCAAGGAAAGACTCTAATTCATCTGGATACAGAAATCAGACACATACAGAACAGCTTGGGTCACAAGGGACTCTGGAAGAGTCTCATGAAGACCCTCATTCAAGCAGGTCCAAGTAGATCAGCCTGATCAGGGCCTTGCCTTGCCAAAGTTGGGGCATCTCCAAGCACAGTGATCCCACAGCTGCCGTGGCCCTGGCCCAGCATCTTGCCATCCTCCCATTGAAACACTCTTTCCTTACAGCAAGCCAGAATTCCCTGTGTTATAAAAGGGTGACTCTGCCTTCTCTACACCCTCCCATCCAATGTCTAGAGGCAGCAACGAGACCCCCATTCCCTTTTCTCCCGAGGGCTGAACAAACCCAGGTTTCTGGGAGGTGATTCTAACCCTCTGCTCTGCTCTGCTGAGACCCTTCCTGTAGTCCTGTGTCCAGCTCGCAAGTCCTCGGGACAGGAAGGACATGGACCTGTGGGAGAGGGTCCAGAGGAGGGCCACAGAAATGATCAGAGGACTGGAGCACCTCTGCTATGAGGAAAGGCTCATAGAGCTGAGTTTGTTCCACCTGGAGAAGACTCCAGGGAGACCTTATGGCAGCCTTTCTGCTCTTAAGAGGGGCCTATAAGAAAGATGGAAAGAGACTTTTTAGCAGGGTCTGTTGTGACAGGATGAGGGGTGATGGGTTTAAACTAAAGGAGGGGAGATTAAGGCTGGACACAAGGAAGAAATTCTTTACAATGAGGGTGGTGAAACCCTACACGGGTTGCCCAGAGGTGGTGGATGCACCTCATTTTGCCTCCGCTTGGAACCTGGCCTTCATTGCAGACACTGTTGCTGGTTTGAAAAGCACACTCATCATTGCCATCAGCTCCTCATGAACAAACACAGACTTCTACAATATGCACTGTGTCATCGGAATTGACTTTAACTTGAACTGAAGCATTGGGGTAATTTAGGTTACCAAAACACACGCATTTTTCATGAGGAAAGTTTGCATCTTGGCAAAACATTGACTTTTCAGTAACAGCTTAGTGACCATCCACATCACAGTTATAAAACACACAAACCCTTCGACACACAAACCATTCAACACAAAGGGAAGGTTTCAGCAAATAGAACTGACTCTGCTGCTGCTGCCACCAGGTACTGCCGAGAAGGATGCATGAATAATGTAGCAGGTAAAAAGGGAAGAGGTTATTTGCCCCTTGAGCATAGCAAATAACCAGGTTGACCCAAAACATTCCATTTCCAAGGCTTATTTTGCAAGACATCACTTACGGTACCACTGAGAGACACGTGCTCCATGAGAAACCCCTACACATCGGTTGCAATAGCTGCTCATAGCTCCATACCTTCCATATTCCTTGGTCACTCAGCTTGATGCCTCCTCTTCAGATTAGATCCTGACTTGGCAAACTGCAGTAATTGAATGTGTCACAACGCACACGATTGACTCTACATCAGTAACAACAAGTTAGGCAAAAGTCACTTGTGCAGCCTTCATTAATTCTAGTGGAGCATGGGGGATCCATCGTGATATAAATACCAGAGATGTGCAAAAAGAGAACACAGGAGGGACATATTCCCTCTGTAAGTACTAGCAATGCACTCAAATTAGATCTCTTGACACTCTGGGCATGAATTATTAATCACCCTGGATGTAGGGAACGTAGGTGAGCTCCTACCACCGACCTGCTGTGCCTGGATACATTCCTCCTCCTGACTATTATGCAGATTCTTTCCTTCCTTCACCTCAGGGAAGTGAAGATTCCCAGCAATCCCATTAGTAGAAATAAGGAATAGGAGCTGAAATCTGCTGTTCAGTGACTATGTTTGACTCTGTGGATGGAGAGCACAGACGTGCACATGGACAATTGCCTGCAGGCAGCAAAACAGGGTGACGGCAGATGTGGAACCAAATGGGGCAATGGCTCTACCTAAAACTTAGGGCTATTGAACATATGGATGACTTAATATTCCATCCACATTCTACTTAACAGGTGTTCCTGCTATTCAGAAGAGAATACAAGGAAGATAGCAGGTGGTTCAGCCTGGACAAGAGAAGGCTCCTGAAGAGGAGACCTGAGAGCAGCTCCAGGGCCTAAAGGGGCTGCAGGGAACCTGGAGAGAAAGGGGCTTGGGACAAGGGCCTGTAGGGGCAGGCCAAGGGCAATGGCTTGAACCTGCCCCAACAGGGGAGACTGAGCTGAGCTCTGAGGCAGAAGCTGTTCCCTGGGAGGGTGCTGAGGCGCTGGCACAGGGTGATGGCCCAGAGAAGCTGTGGCTGCCCCATCCCTGGCAGTGCTCAAGGCCAGGTTGGACACAGGGGCTTGGAGCAAGCTGCTCCAGTGGAAGGGGTCCCTGCCCGTGGCAGGGCTTGGAGCTGAATGAGCCTTAAGGTCCTCTCCAACACCAGCCTATTCTATTCTATGATTCTATTCTTTTCTGTGATGCCCTTGAACTTTGAAAGATAACAGAGATCAATTAGTGGCTGTCTAGAAATATCTCCTATCTGATGCACGCTCCATGAAAACTCTTTTTGCGTTTACTCTGGTATTAGTTACAAATACAGAAAACATGGCAAGCACCTTGTCACAAAGAGGCTTTTCCTGCCCCAAGCTCAATGACTTCTCATGGGGAGGGTGGAGGGCAAAACAAGAATAAAGCCAGTCTGCCCTCATAAACAAAACGGATACAGGAATAAACACCTGTTCTTTGTGGGGAGGATGACTTATTGATTCAGGTGGTTTAGAACCCCAATGCATTTAAACTACACGTGAGAAAGACAGACTGAAAAGGAGTGAAGTATTTCGCAGGAGTAAACTTCCATTTTATGAAACGCATTCCCTACAGCTCTGATACAACACAGCCTGGAATTTCAGATCTGGAATATTACTTCTTAGGGGATGTGATGCATTTCTTCAGGAATGAGGCACTTTGTTTGGAAAAATAAATCAGAAGAAAACTTTTACAATTCGAAGTTAATGCATTTTTATTTGCAATAACTGAGCCAAAGGGGCCAGGAGAAAAGAAAATCTTCGAGGATGGTATTGCTGAAACCCATCCTTGATTCACATGGTAACAAGTACCAGGCACAAGCACTTGTCAATCTGATTTCTCCCTTACACATCATAGCTCAGTAATTCTTATTCATTGCTCCTGGTATTTGCTATGGGCAAACCTGCCCCATGCACCACTCAATTTCTGACAAGACCGGCAGAATACAGCACATAAAAGAACAGTAATTTCTTCATAAACAGGGTTTTTCCTGAATCTGCTGAACATTTCAGGTGATAAAATGTCTCCTGAAAACTGGAAAATTAACAGAAAACTCATCCCTGAGGAGCATTACCGACTTCTGTGTCATGTCACCCACGTCATCCTCCGCTTGCAGCAAGAGCCCATTGCTAGTGCTGATGCTGCCCTTGGGGACGTGTATATACCAATGGCTTCCTCTGGGCTGTTTATTCCATCAGACGGATAAAATCCATCTAAAACCTTGTGTGTAAACTATGCACTGTTAACAACCCTTTCTACCACCAACTGAAACCCTTGAATAGATCTACAAGCTGTCAGCTCTGATGTGGGTTTTATTTCCTGGGCTTCCTCAATTCACTGTCATGCATAACAGCCTGTAGTTTTTAACATACCCCTTCTGAGGTAACACAAAAAATAACCCCTCATCTTCCAGTGAGCTGGAAGCAGCAATTGATACATGTACACATGAAAGGGTTTGCTTTGAATTAAAAATACCAGCCTACAGATGGGCTCTGCAGCAGCATGGGCCTTGTGGGAGGGGGCTGGAATCAAAGCTAATAGACCTGATGGGTTGGTGGGGCGACAAGCAGAAAGGTCAAGCTCTGAAGCTTGCAGGGATGTCTAATAGCATCGTTTTCATGGGAAAACATGAAAGCATTTCAGCTAGAGATTAAAAACTCCACTGAAGGCCTCTGTGAAAAAGAACAGGATCTTTTCTACCTAATGTTTCCAGTCAGGGAATTCTGCTAAGCCACATAATGGATACATTTCATTTTAAATCAAAAATAGGTTACTTCTCTGTATATTGCAATGTTCAACCAGGATTTTTTTCATAACAGACAACATGAATATGTTTAACCTTCCAAAAAACTGATTTACTGGGGCAATGCAGCTGCCACCTGCCACCAGGAGAAATGGTCCCACCAGCACAGTTCATGCCAGCACGAGGCATGGGGAGCATCCATGAACTATTCATTATGGCAACAGCACCCAGACCTCAGCAAACACCACATCTACTGGTCTGTAAACTGATGTCCAGGCCCTTCGAAAAGGGAGTTTCAGAGAATCAGCAAATGGAGATGGAGACTACTTTGGGAGTCAGAACAAGAGTCAGGTTCCACCAATGCAAAGCAGAACATGACCAAAGATAAAACCCCTGAATTAAAAGGAGACCCAGCATTGGTATTGTTCTAAGTAAAAACATTACACTCTTGATCACAGAACAAAGAATTCACTCTTTAATCCAAAATCTTGCAACAGCTACAACAGCTTCAGCACAAGCTATAGGAAAGAATAATACATGACCATAGAATCCCAGACCGGTTTGTGCTGAAGGGACCTTAAAGCTCCTCCAGCTCCAGCCCCTGCCACGGGCAGGGACCCCTTCCACTGGAGCAGCTTGCTCCAAGCCCCTGTGTCCAACCTGGCCTTGAGCACTGCCAGGGATGGGGCAGCCACAGCTTCTCTGGGCCATCACCCTGGGCCAGCGCCTCAGCACCCTCACAGGGAACAGCTTCTGCCTCAGAGCTCAGCTCAGTCTCCCCTGTTGGGGCAGGTTCCAGCCATTGCCCTTGGCCTGGCCCTACAGGCCCTTGTCCCAAGCCCCTTTCTCTCCAGGTTCCTTGTCCATCCAGTGTCTCTAGGTACGGGAAGGCTACGGATCCTGTGAAATAATGATGTCCATAAATCACCTTCCTGAAATGAGCCACAGGTTCATTCAGAAGGTCATCTCGTGCACTGCTGGCACGAGAAGCAGAACGTGCCGGCACGGGTACCGTCTTTGCATTGCACACATAGGAAGAAAGCCAAGAGATGGAAAAGCACTATGTGGACCAGCTTCCAGAGGGGAGTCAGAGAAGAGACTTCCTGAGGCTACTGACAATTAGGAAATAGAAAATTGGATAAACATAAAAATAGAAAATAAAACAGAGCATTGGAAAATATTAGGCAGAAAACTCACCTGAAACTACAGCACAACTAAAGAAACAGAACGGGCTCCCACGGCAAACGCTATGTAAATACTGCTTCACACTTCTTTCACTGTCAAGAGCCTGTTTATTTCAGGTTGCCGTTTTCCTGTGCCCCTGTTCAGATGACTTTTAGAATCACCATGAAGAAGAAACGTGACTGGAGTACCTGGAGTTACTGCCATGCACCACCCCACAGCATTTGACACCCAATATTGAAAGAAGTTAAGGACACAACGATAAATTCCCAGCCTGAAGAGTTTCTAGGGCTCTTCCTCTTCTCCCCGGCTCCTGTGGTGGGCAGAGGTTCAGTTCTGGCTGCCCTGCTTTATACAGCAGAAGGAAACAAACACATGAATGGGCTGCCCATCCATGGCAGCGTGGGCTGAGCACAACAGCTCCGGTGCCAGCCGCACAAGTGAGCAATGGGAACATCCTGCTTCCCAAGGCTCATCCCTTTCCTGACTCAACACTAACCAACCCATCAGCCCAAAGCAAGCTTGTATCACACTGCAGAAAACCCTTTGGGTTGCTCCCATAACTGATGCGTAGCTAGTTCTAGAAAGAACAACATGAAACCATATTGTTTGACTCACTATTATTTTCCCTGGTCATCTCCAAGTTCTGCACTTCATGTTCCCTGTCCCCATCCCAAACTTCCCAGGTTTTCCTGCCTACACATCAGCAGCTCTTCTTTTTGATGCCAACAGCATATTAAAACAGGAGTCTGGGATAAAGATCTCTCTACAAATGTCATCGTTCAGTTTTAGATACCTGTACTGTCATCCTGCCACCCCTGCCCCAGACGACAGCGTTCTATCTCCCACTAATACACATTTACTGGCAGCCCACACACTAACGTATCTGTCTTCTTCTGTACGCCCCTCTTAGCTTTCACACGTTATTACATTATCAGCTTGTTCCGGTATCATATCACTACTCCCATTCTCTTGCTCTATCAGATCATTCTACTCCATAAAGTAACTTCCGCTTGCTTTCCTGATTTCCAAAATTAAACACAGGTTATATCCCGGTGACTGGTGCCAAGGATTGTGTAAATGGTAACAGAAACTTCGTATCCATCAGAATCAGTCTGATCAAATCACAGGAGTTATGGATGATGGCAAATTTATGGGGCTGTCTCTGAAGCCTCCAGCAGGTCCTGTTAAAATGGCACACAGTGTTATCAGAGAATCATCATAGAATCATGGAATGGTTTGGGTTGGAAGGGACCTTAAAGCTCCTCCAGCTCCAACCCCTGCCATGGGCAGGGACCCCTTCCACTGGAGCAGCTTGCTCCAAGCCCCTGGGGCCAACCTGGCCTTGAGCACTGCCAGGGATGGGGCAGCCACAGCTTCTCTGGGCCATCACCCTGGGCCAGCGCCTCAGCACCCTCACAGGGAACAGCTTCTGCCTCAGAGCTCAGCTCAGGCTCCCCTCGGGCAAGGTAAAGCCACAGAATCAACCAGGCTGGAAAAGCCCTTTCAGCCCATCCAGTCCAACCATCCCCATCCCTGCCCAGGCCACCCCTGCCCCATGGCACTGAGGCCTCGTCTCCACGCTCTCTGAACCCTTGCAGGGCCGGTGCCTGCAGCCCTGCCCTGGGCAGCCTCTTCCAATGCCTGAGCACCCTGGGGGGCAGGGATTGTTCCTCAGCTCCAGCTAAACCTGCCCTGGGGCAGCTTGAGCCCGGGTCCTCTTGTTCCATCCCTTGCTCCTTGGGAGCAGAGCCCAGCCCCTCCTGGCTCCATCCTCCTCTCAGGCCCTTGTACATAGACAGTGGCATTTCACTCATGATACCTGAGTTGAAAAGGCAAAAATGTCACCTTGTGCTGAAAAAATCATTAAAAAAAACCCAAAATCTTTGTTTTGGCTCAACAACCTGATTGGTTCATGAGGAAAGGAGGAGGTTTGTTTGTTCCTTGTTCTGGATCCTGGCAAGGCAATGCCCAGCAAGCCATCATCTCGCATTGCACGGAGACAGGCTTCACAAGAGAAGAAAATAATTGCATACAACTTGGAAGCTTGCACTTGTTTGTACCTGACAAGGACATTGTGTTCTTCCTTAAATGCCACTTTGCCTACCTTAACGGTCTTATTTGCCTTCAGACTGACATTTTCTTCCCAAGCTCTCTCCAATTAGCATGAAATGTAATCGATGAAGTGTTGAATGTACAACCACCAAGGTGCTTATTCACATAACACCAAATATTTAACATTTCTGGAGTTAAAGAAGGGAACCAGACCACGACGAGATACAGTGCAGAAAGCAAATGGTTCTGTGACAGTGCAAACAGGAATAGTGCTGTATTTGTGCATGTTCTGCTTCAAACAACGGAGATGTAAACACCACCAACATCATTCAGAGCAGAACGGGAAACAGCATCTGTCAGTAAGGTGAGCTCTGGGTTCTATTATGTTTGAGTTTAAAAAGGGACATATGAAAGAATCCCAACATATTAGACTTTGGAAAATGGATGACACTGCATTTAAAAATAACCTTTTAAGAGTATTTGGATAAACACAAAAATCAATTTCCAGGCAATATTTGAGGGGGAATTTCAGGTTTTACAATTAAGAGGCACTCATGTAATTAATGAGAAGTGAGCACCATTAATTTATAAGGATACCTCTGTCTAAGGCTGATGGGTTGAAAGCCACAGCACGGATTAAAGCAGTGGATGTGGGAACAGCTCAAAGCAGGCTTCTAAAATGATTATTTAGATAGACTAATGTGGGAAAGCCACAATGATGGGTCACCGCAGGTCATCTGGGAAGAAAGGTGATGTACTGAAGGTCTGGTTTGTACCAGAGGGCTTCTGGGCCTTTGCCTGGGGAGCTTCAGCTCCTAAGAGATGGGATGTGAACAGAATGAGGGTGTGAGTGCACATCTGGCAGGAGCCTGGACTAACACAAGTGTCACCCTGCTCCGTTTGGTCCTTTTGCAAACCTGAAGACTCTGGGAAACTGAAAACAAGACAGAAGTTCTTTATAGTGAGGGTGCTGAGGCGCTGGCACAGGGTGATGGCCCAGAGAAGTGGTAAATGCCCCATCCCTGGCAGTGCTCAAGGCCAGGTCGGACACAGGGGCTTGGAGCAAGCTGCTCCAGTGGAAGGGGTCCCTGCCCATGGCAGGGGTTGGAACTGGAGGAGCTTAAGGTCCCTTCCAACCCAAACTATTCTATGATTCTATAAGGGGAGGCAAATTCCCCTTGGGATAGTGGTGGGATCCAGGCCTCTGGAATGAGACACTAGTCATCAGGACATATTCAACGCCACGCACTTCAGGTCTACGAAATATCCCAGAATCCATATGAAGTTGGGTTGGGCAACCCAACAGGTGGAAGAAGAAACAACAGCTCCCACTGAGCCAGGCAGGAGATATGCTATCACAGAATGGTTTGTGTTGGAAAGGACTTTAAGATCATCCAATTCTAAATCCCATGACACCTTCCACTAGAGCAGCTTGCTCCAAGCCCTGTCCAACCTGGCCTTGAATACTGCCAGGGATGGGGCAGCCACAGCTTGTTCATCTAACTCACACTAAATGAGCTTTAAGGTCCCTTTCAACCCAAACCAGTCTGTGATTCTATGAATTTACCTTTCTTGAAATGTCCCTCTTGACATGTCCTCACATGTTAGAAGCCAAAATAAAAATTCCAGCAGCAATGAAGCTGGTTTATATCAAGAGATTTGGGTTCTAAACTTCCTGAGTTTTATTTGTCTGTGCAACACAGGTTGGAGTTTGGGGATCTTACAGGGTTTTGCCACAGAAGACTCTATGAAGTATTTATCTCCTGACAAATAACACCAAGCACTAGAATACCCATTCAGGTTAGAAAAATGAGCTATTACTTTGAATGCATTAAAATAAGGAAATTAAAATAAAGATTATTATGTGAATCCATGTGCCTCTCAGAAGGTAACAAATGATTCCATCACGCTTTTCCTTGGCTCTAACATCCATCCGTTCCTGCACTTCCACAAAGCAGCTGTGCCTAATAATCCCATGAACTGCCATGAAACCAATGTTCAAACTGCAGCCTGCTTACTTATAATCTCATTTGCACATAAAGTACATTTAGAGACTGAAATAGGTTTTCCAATATTTGGGAGTCCTGATGTCCTCCGTGCTCATTTTCCCTCAGGATATGGAAAGTGTTGTCCACACAATAATTCACGTGGTCAAAACCCGATTAGCAATCACTAGCAATTCTCTAAGGTCTGGCTCCTTGCTCCTTCTCTGTGTTTTGTGCTAAATACTTTTAGTCTGTGAAATGACAGTTACTTACATAGGGATGACACATGGAACTTCTCACGAAGAAAGGTGCTATATATACAGCTGTAGGGTTTTATTATAGATCTTAAAAGCTCCACTTCCCTTGAAAGGGCATCAGGATTACAGATGGCTGCTGAGTTTGTAAACCTATACAAATAACAGGAAAAATCAATTCAAGCCATTCTTTCTGGTAAGAAGCATCATCAACCACTCGAGCTACTGAAACAGGCTATTGGTATAAAATCTGACCCAGAGCTAAATAGCCTTTAATTACACTGTTTGTAACAAAGGCTCAACTCTGTATAAGCATAGGAGGAAATGAGCTTTTAAATTGTAGCTCTTAGTACACAGAACAACATGCTTAGGCTGGATTACTATCTTCAAATATAACCCCCTTCTCTTATATTTTATGAATGAATATAGTACTTATGAGACAGCAGCAGGATGGAGTACATAAACGCTAAGTCCTGCACCCTCTGCAGGGTTGTACTAATGCACAATAAACCCAAATCCTGTTGTTGTTTCACCCCATCTGTGAAACAAGCTGTTGTTGTTTTCTGGTGTGGTACAAATACGGGTGGAGATGATCCCTGCTCCAGGAAACTTGTATTAATTAGAGATAGCAGAAAGGGCAACTCCAGCAAAGCCAATCTCCACAGCACTGGCATCACGGAGCTGCTCGTGCCCATTTTTACTGCCAGCCTCTTCTACCTCCTCTGCATCTGGGCTGGTCTGACCAAAACCGTTTGGCAGTTGGGGACATGAAAACTGCAGGACATGATGGCAATGAGGACATCTCACTGTAGCACACATTTTTACACTGGATCTCATTATCTGTCAACTAAAACTGGAGCTGTTGGAGCGAGGGCAGAGGAGGCCATGGAGCTGCTGCAAGGGCTGGAGCAGCTCTGCTCTGGAGCCAGGCTGAGAGAGCTGGGCTGGGGCAGCCTGGGGGAGAGAAGGCTCCTGAAGGGGAGACCTGAGAGCAGCTCCAGGGCCTAAAGGGGCTGCAGGGAACCTGGAGAGAAAGGGGCTTGGGACAAGGGCCTGTAGGGCCAGGCCAAGGGCAATGGCTTGAACCTGCCCCGCCCCAAGAGCCTGAGCTGAGCTCTGAGGCAGAAGCTGTTCCCTGTGAGGGTGCTGAGGCGCTGGCCCAGGGTGATGGCCCAGAGAAGCTGTGGCTGCCCCATCCCTGGCAGTGCTCAAGGCCAGGTTGGATGGGCCCAACCATTCTGTGATTGTGTGTAAAACAGCCTGGATGAGCACCACTAACTCATGGCTTTATCCAAGGCACAGGAATGGGAAGCGGCCTGGGAGTGTTTGGTAGAATCAGAGAAAGGTTGGGGTTGGCTCTGCCAGAGAGTTCCAGCACTTGCAAAAATGGAAGACAAAATATAAAACCAAAATAGAAGCATTTAAGGATACACAGATTACAGCTTAATGAACCTGCTCTTTGCTTAAAGAACTAAACACTGCCGTTAGAGGTTTGAGCAGCAAACCCATTTATGAAATAATGAAGGACCCCATTCCCATCTCATTTCACTAGAGGGATTTAAGAAGTGACTAACAGATTCTCCAGCTACTGAAGTGTCGCATGCTCTCCACATGAGTAACTATACATCTTATCCTAGAAGGCAGCCTAACTTCAGCTCTTACTAAACAAGATAGCACTTGACAGGAGCGACAGCACGGCAAAATGTTCAGACTCCCTGTGGTGCCAAACCCCAGTCTCAAGGACCACGAGGCACTGCAGCCACAGGCAGGAATCGGAGCAGCTGCTAGGAAATGAGGGCGGGTGGGCTTCTGAGTGATGGAGCATTTGAGTTCCATTGCCTATGTGAACTGGATACAAATGCTCCCCTGGATCTAACAGCAGGAGCTAAAAGCACCATTGCTAACAGTGTTGGCATGACCAAATGCCCAACTCTCTTTGCCCCTCACAACAGAAACAGGTCGGTTACTCCTTTGTTCATCCATTAACACAAAACCCTACTAAACACCAACTCCCAGAACCAAAAGGCCTGTTCTGTTGACTTGTTTTTCATTAGCAATTAAGGATATATTTCAGCCTCTTTTTAACACAAGAATCTGCTGTGCAAATGATGAATGTCCTCTATTTTTCTTGAAAACAGAGTCTATTTGAAAGCTGTTTCTTGAGATAAAAAGAAATTGTGTGATATTCAACCATGGTACTGAACCACAGAAGACAGAGGTCGGAAGGGACCTCAACTTATAGTGAACCACATAAGCAATTCGCATTAAAACCACAGTGCGATTTTCAACTGGACTAGAAACTTGCTCAAGGGAAAGAAGCAACAGTTATGCTCTTAAGGAAAAAATGCAGCTCCAAATGTCCATGTTTCCATAGAGACAACCTCTATCCTTTTGTGCTTACTAATCTATCTTGGTCGATCAATACTTTATGGTAATTGTTTCCATGGTAATTGCAACTATAATAATCCCCTTTTTGAGTATAAAAGCGAAAACAAAACCACTTGGGAAACACAGACTGTCTGCCACAGTGACAGCAGAGAACACTCCTTTGGCTTAAAGAAAACAACTGAGACATTTGGGCTTGATTAACCCAGCTGGAGTTCCCACCGTAGGTGAAGTTTGGTGACGAATCTGAGGATGAAGATGCAATCAATGTCTGTTCTCACCGCTGCTGGGCTCAAGCCTGTGCAGCCAAGCTCAGCAAGCCAAGAAAAACAAACCTGAGAGCTCTCTGAGCTGACTGACCATGGTGGGATCGAATAGGGATGCTCTGGCATCACTGCTGCCCTCCAGCACTCCTTTCCTGAGTTCTGGTATCCTCAGTATAAGGAGCTGTTGAAGTAAGTCCAGAGGAGACCACGAGGATCAGTATGAATGGATGTATGTATACATCAGGATGTATGAAGACAGGCTGAGAGAGCTGGGCTTGCTCAGCCTGCAGAAGAGAAGGCTCCTTAAGGAGAGACCTGAGAGCAGCCTTCCAAAATCGAAAGGATTTACAGGGATACAAGGATGCTGGGGAGGAGCAGTTCGTCAGGGACTGTAGTGATGGGATGAGGGGGGATGGGTTTAAATTGAAACAGGGGAGCTGTAAGTTAGCTATAAGGATGAAGCTCTTTCCTTGTGAGGGTGGTGAGGCATTGGCACAAGGTGCCCAACCCAACGCGCTCTGGGATTCTGTGATTCTATGATTCCTTATCCTGGCACCCTGAACAGGAACAAAGCCAGAACATCAGGGACAAAAGAATGAGCCATTCATGACATAAACACAGAGTTGGGGGCAGGAGGGCTTTATCTCCATGTTGGACCCACAACAAACCTGATCATCCAGGTGATGTGCAGCAATGCTGGGTATCACAGAGCCTTGGGTGGCCTGGTTTAGTGTGAGGTGTCCCTGCCCATGGCAGGGGGGTTGGAACTGCATGATCCTAATGTCCTTCCCAACCCAAACTATTCTATGATTCTATCACCCATGGGGCATCACAGAGAACACCCCCGAGTCCTTAACTTCCAGAAGTGACCATTTCAATGTTCATTGGCATCCAAATAATAATAAAATATACTAAAGGGACAATGAGAACTCCATGCTCCTCATGGATCAGTATTTTGGCAGAAAGCGGTATTTCCACCTAGTCAAATGTCCAAGCAGCTGGTTAAAGGTAACACCAGGTAAAGCAAACTTCATCAATATAACGATCAGCAATCAGCAGCTTGCCAGAAAGGAAATTTCCTGGAATACTTAAGGAAAACCCACCCCCTGAATTAGGAGCAATTTAGCAATTTCTGATACTTTGTGTGAACCAAGGAGAGCAACACTATAGGAATTAATTATGTTGATTGTGTACTTGACTACAGTGGATTAAAAAGCATTATACAAGTGCTGTTCCCACAGCAGCATGAGCCTCGCAAACCTCTGCCATGAAAACACAGCAGCAACGAGACTCCACCTCAGCTGGATCCTTCTCTACCTCTTTTAACCAGATACATTCATTTTCTGGTTAAAACATCTACAGAAAAGGAGGATGTGGCACTTGGCTGAGCTCCCTGCTCCAGCTGCACAACAGGGCTGCTGTATTTGAACACACAAAAGCAGGAACAGAAAGTCACCTGCCAAAGGTTATGTTCATTAGCATGTGTTGGCTCAGCCTGGGGGAGAGAAGGCTCCTGAAGGGGAGACCTGAGAGCAGCTCCAGGGCCTAAAG
>NDXB01019401.1:3280-15702 GCA_002631895.1 Agapornis roseicollis
TTTCACTTTTCTTTCCAAAGCCAGTCACTCAGTGCATTTACCTTTTTTTTTTTGACAATTAAGGTAATTGCTAAAAATGTTGCTTGTTTATTTTTAGTCTCTGTGCAAAACTTTGCATTGAGGGGATTTAATATTAAAATCTGGCCTCAGTGATTTCACCATTAATTATATGTCTGTGCTCTCCGCTGGCTAAGTAGTACTGGTTTGATGTTCCCTGTGTAACAATCATCAGTTTATTTTCCTAAACCCAGCTGCCTTTTAAAACCTATTTTGCACATCTCTCTGAACTTAAAGCAATCACTTGGACAAACGGAAGCTCCTCTAAAGCAGATGTGTTGATAACAGACAATTTTAAAACCTTCTATCTAGCCTCCTTTGTATTTTTCTGAAATTTGGTAATCCTCTTCCCCACTTAGCTTAGTGAGTGCCTGACCCAAAGCCAGCAGAGGTCAGAGTAAAGGCTTCTTCCAAAAGAGTGAGTGGTTACAACACTGCAGGAAAAGGGGAAACTTGTGGTGTGGTCATTTCTTATTTGTCCCCTACGCAAATGCTTCTTGGTCCCAGAAAGCACACATGAACCATGTCATGCTGCAAGGAAAGTCATGCTAATACTTGCTAATACTGGACTGAGGGGAAAAAAAATCAGATGGTATGATGTTATAAAAGCTGACATTTGTGTGGCATGGGTATATATATATATAAGCAACTAAAACTTCAACACTGAGTTTACACTGGCTGTTTAGCCTGTTTGACATCATCAAAAAGTTGTAGTTGTAGTTCAGGGGATGCTCTTGCATAAAGTTAAGAGTGTGAAATAAATGTCTTCACAAAGCTACTCTTCCTGCTTTCTCTCTCCATTGATTGTAAAGGAAGCCTAGGCAAGGAGCTTAAACTGGACATGTAAGATCTGAGTGATTAAAACTTAACAAAATGAATCTTGCTTTGTGACCTGGATAAGAGGGGTGCTTGCAGCAAATTATATTGCAGCAAATGTGGAACTGGCCTTCTTTGGGCTCTGATGTTCTAAACGATAAGAAACAAGATAATAAACAGATTTATATCTATATTTCCCCAAACAGCTTTTTGTACGCAGAGGTTTCAGTCCACAGATCTTTGAAAAATCTATTAAAATAAAAAGACAGTCAGTCAATGCTTCAAGCAGTTTAGTGCGATGGAAATGCTGGATGAACACAATTCTCACTTTTAGCACCTTTAGTGCCTAATGGAATAGCAAAGCTCGGTGAGTCACCCTCAAACCATGCAAGATCATATGCTTCATTAAACAGGAAATACAGATATATCTCCACTGATATATAATACAGAGTGAAGTATTAAAACGGATATATATTTGTTCTATTTATATTCTTGCTGGCAATGTGCAGAAACTGAAATAAAGCACCTCCAGCTCCAGGTGGCCAGCAGGTATAAGGAAAATACTCTCTACACAGGAACTCTCAACTTGAGCCAATTGAGATAGCTGAGGTGGAGAAGTCAGGATTCAATAGCCAATTTTTTTCATCCTTAACAAAAACATGTCATCAAGCATTTCTTTTGAATGTGTTCACTGGGAGGTATATCTTTTAACCATGCCAGTAAGTTAGCCAGTCTCTTTTTTACTACCATGTATGTTGTGTGACAGAGACAAAGGGCACACAGTGTATGAGAAAAACAAGAGGATATTAATGGGAAAAAGCAAATATGGCTGCACTTTTAAATACTTTACAATATTGAAGGTGCTGAGCATTATATAGGATTATGTAACCCAGAATTAGTAATGTCTCAGCCTGGCTGGTGTAAATCAGTAGCATCCCACTGGTTTCTATGGAGCTTTGTTAATTTGTGCTAGCTGAAGATCTAGCCCTGAAATAGCTGTAATAGAAGATCAGCATCTCTAGATCAGTTTGTTCAGTC
Source organism: Agapornis roseicollis (assembly GCA_002631895.1). Taxonomy (NCBI): domain Eukaryota; kingdom Metazoa; phylum Chordata; class Aves; order Psittaciformes; family Psittacidae; genus Agapornis; species Agapornis roseicollis. Next base: position 5,192 of record NDXB01019401.1, read on the forward strand.
TCTACCAATCAGCTTTTATGGTGACATATTTTTTCATCTTATATGTTGTCACCTTCTGAACTTAAACACCAAAAAAACCATCTGCTTATCAAGACATCACAAAAATTTACACCTTCCCAGGCAGGACTTCAAAAAATGTTGTGAGCCCACAGAGTCTACTGAGCAGGCAAGGAAAGACTCTGTGGTTGGAAGCAGGATACGTGGTGCAGCTCAGCACCATGTGGCTGCCCCGTGGCAGGAAGCAGCCGACTGAGATGCTGAGACTGGGAAGGGGGAAGCACAGATTTTATCAGGTTAAGACCAGTGTCCTCAGAGGAGACTAAACAAGCAAACTCCATCCCTCATTAATATGAGTCAGATGATTGTAGTTTCTTGTGTCAATTAGTGTGGGACTCTCAGATTCTGCCTACCCCTGGAGAGATGTGTCATAATTCATTTACCTGCAGTTTGGCTCAGATGTTGTGTTTTAAATGCACCACTACTGGGAAAATTGTCCAGCAAGGTCAAAGCTACATGCATTTAGGACCTGACACAGGTATCCATGCATGTACAGTGCTGAACTTTGAACATGGCATTTTAGTTGTTGGAAACAGTCTACCTGAGAGAACACAAAGCTCAGTGGGAACCTACTTCTCAGCAGAATAAGCCTGTACAAAGCTTTGGACTGCCAGAGCTAGCTTGCTTCATGCCCTGAGGTACATTGTTTAAAAAGACTGTGGGTAACTCTACACTATGCAGCAGCCCACAGTGTAGACAACCGCTCAGGATTTAGGTGCTTGGAGTTGACTCCCCAGCACGACTTCAGATTCCATGAAGGTGTTCCTTGGACGTCTCCTCTTGGGATGTTTTGCTGGCTCAGCCAGGCTTCGCTTGTGAAACCTGAGGGGATCACATCACATGGTTTATCTTGCATTTACTCACGTATAACACAGCATGACTATACATCAATCAACTAATTTTAGCAATGTTAAAACTGAAGAAAAATCAATGATATCTTATGAATATACTGACCTGCCTCCACACTCTATCTGCCTTCAAATTCTGAACATTTTTTGAAAGGTACATCTAGAGATTATTCAAAATCCTGTGCAATGGCCTATAATTCCCAAGGTGTTGGTAATGTTTCTGGGGGGATTTCACAAAGTGTAATGATTTTTTTCATCAGTTGCTCATTTTCAGTATCTTCTGTCTCCATCAGCTATATAACTAAGCAAAAATCATTTCCTTGTTTCCCTAACTTACATGAGAGGCAAGAATTGTACTACATAACTTGACATCTGTGCGTAGAATTTTTTTGGCTTGTACAGCAGAATGGCGCTAAGCTTTCATAGGTGCCGAGCGCTGCGCTAAGAGAAGACACAACAGTGAAGGAAAGGGCACTGGTAGTCAAAAATCTTATTGTGAAAGTAGCAAATTTCACATACATTGTGTCGTAGGACAATACTCATCAATGTTATATTCTTATTTGTTATATTCTCCGTCTTTCGATGGGATAAGAATTTTCTGCAAAAATAGTCTTTCTTGCTTATATTGTTCACAAAATAAAACCAAGGCAAGGTTTGATTTTTTTAAGCCCTTCTCTATAATGAGAAACACAGTGGTGCATAGGCTGAAAAGGTTTGTAATATTTTATGTATTTTGTAGTTCTTCAGACCTGTTGGGGAAAGAATTAGTAATGTATCTATATATCTGCTAAAAATATCTCAGTGACCTCATACTCACATTTGTGTAAACATCACCTCATCAGTTCCAGATACTTATACAGGAAACAAATCTGAATGCTCCTCTAGTGTTCTATACTTAGGCAGGTCAGCCGGCATATGTCTGGTCTGTAAATACCCAGTTTTACTTGGGTCCTTATTTTAAGGTTTCTCTCTTATGAGTTTGCTTCAAACATGCCTCCAGCATTTGCCAGTGAGCCTTTTTCAAAGCAACTTGCCCCTGAGGATTCCCATTAAAGGCATTATTAAACAAAAACTAAATACAAAGAAGAGCTGTACTGGTTGGTAAAGGCTTAGTCAGGATTGAATTACTAAATATTGCCATAATAGTCCTGAACTGACAAAGTGAGTATCAAATGATTTTTCATAGCTGTCAGTCACTGTGGTATGTGACCACAGTTTGCTCCATGTCCCAATCCCCATCTTGCCAACAGCTTTCTAAAATCAAAATTCTCCTTCGTGTTTTCATGATAATCTTTCCTAATGCTCTGTAGCATGCAGGACAGACTTCTGACTTTATAGCTTGAGGAGGCATGTGATTATAGTGACATAATAAATTGTATGTTGCCTGGTGCAACAGTGAAATGCTTGCAATCCTTTTGAACAGATAATCCTGAATGTCACATGCTTAATTTTCCAGTTGTGAAGTAAAATAAGGAGGGAGTGTAATAAAAGAAGGTACATGTTACAAAAATAAATGCAAAAAAGAGCAACAATTATAACTTGAGCCTTTAGTTAATAATTTTTACTTTTTTTTTTTTTTTTGAAAAAATATATCCCTGTAATAGATGTTTGGCAACCCTATATGTGAACAGCATCGAATTAGAAAAAAAATATAGTTTTAGAAATGGGAAAAATGCAGTGGATTGCTAAGTTCAAATCTTGAGAAAAACAGGATATTACAAGTCATCTAGAGAGACAATATATAATGATTTGGTAGGTAGAAAACTGCATAATCTACAGGAACCTTTAGCAGCATTATTAGCAGTGAAAGCACAAAGTCAGAGTTTAAAATCACTTTGTCTTCAAGTTTTATGCAGGCTGTCTTTACCACCAAAAGAAGCAAGTCATTTATTCACAGCTGTATTGCTGCCCATGGCAGCATGAATGGTGGTGACCACCCTTCCCGAAATGATTTGCTTAAAGCTATAATCCATACAGGCAATAGCAGAAAATGCATTCGAATCATTGGTCACTGCTTATGCGGTCCCTAAACCAACTTTTTCCAACAGCTGTTTAATTTTGTTTGTTTTCTGATCCTACATGTGTGTCACTGGCTGTTCTCTCTCTTTTTTTACTTTTTTTTCTAATGCAGACAGTGATGTTACATGTGCAGATTCAGACAGTGTTCTCTCAGCCATGCTAATGGAAACAAGGAATCAAGAGGGCTTAAATTATTTGGTATTTGTCAAAGAAGGCAACCAAGATCAAGGAAGCATCGATTCTGCTGAGGTCAATTAAGTCTGGTTCTGTCTTTTTGAAAGACAGATGGAAAGAAGAGAAAAAGCTCTACCAAAGAAGACATAAGCCAAGTGAAATATTCTGCACATCTTCATAATTACAGAGATGTCTTAAAAAACCCAGCAACTCTCTAGAACTCTAAAACTACTAGATAATATCATAAGGCACCGAATCATGTGTACCAGAATAAGACAATCACATATCTTTTGATTTTTTACATGTTGTTGTTCGGGCATTTCATAGGAGATAGTTTAAGGGAATAGAAAAATGCAATTGGACAGCAAGTGGTGTTGTTGAGGTTTTGATTAAATTTATGCAATCACATATTCCTCAGACACAAGCAGTTGTTTCAAAGAGGGAGTACTGCTATGATGTTTCAAAGAAGAGGCCAACCCCGTCATGAAAAGAAAAAGCAGTTGAAATCCAGCTTCATTGTGCACAAACAAGATTTTATAAACTGAAAAACTAACATAAATTCTTGTTTGATGATCTCCAAATCAGTAAGCAGTTGAAGAAGGGTGACTGGGTTGTCCACTGCTCAGAATGTTCTATTTCACTATTTAATTGGAACAAATGCTTGCAATCATCTTGAATGTTAAGCTGCACTGGGATGGTTATGTGAATCTAGACAGTCCTGTTTTCTTATATTACTTTTCCTTTCTAATGTTTATCATCCTTGCTTATTTTTTTATTAGGCTGGGTGAAGTGGGGTGTTTTTCCTTTGGAGATCAGGTCAAAGTATGTAATAAAATAATATATAAAAAATTACTAAATAAAAGACAACAAGAAGCTTTTAGGAACATTTCATAATGAACAAGTTTGCAAATTAATCAGAGCTATTCACTGACATCTGTCAGGAAGCTAGAAACGTGCTCTGATTTTATGCAAATATTTGATAATGGAGGACACTAAATAGCTGTAGAGGGACTATGTGGTGGCAGAATATATACATATTTTAGATGCAACTCCACTGAAATCAAGCTTCAAAAATTTCTTAAATGGAGATCCAGCACAGATGAACAAGAAATATGGGTTTTGACCATTTTACTCAAACAAAATAGAAACTGAGAGCTTTAGAATTAGGATTCTTCAAAGTCTTTGACAAAGCCTATTCAAGCAGTCTGTAATTGAGTATTTTTTCTCCATCTACAAATTAGTGTACAAGACAGATTTGCTAATAACAACAATTGCAGCACTTTGCTATGCTCACCAGACCATGAGTGACAAAGAAAATAAATTAATGCTATATAGTGTTTCCTTCCTCTTTGAGTGCTGCTTGATTGGTTATACAGTCATTCCTTTCATTTCAATAACCTAAATATGAGTAATGTTTACTAACTAGCAGTATGTGGTAGCCAGAAACCAGGAAGATCCCAGTTTTTAGTCACTGTACCTGGATGACTTCATGTATGTGCATAATTCCACTTAATGTAGGAGGACTGCTCAGTCAGCAAGCCACAAACAAAGGCTTTTGAAAACTGCAGGACTTCATTTATCTTTTTCTTTAGCAGGAGAAGCTTCCAATCCTGCCAAAATTTTGTCTAGGCAACACATTTCACATTGTGACTGCATCTGAGATGTGATAACCCACGTCAATTCAGTTTTGGGGAGGTCTGAGCTGGAAAAGTATTATGCAAGAGGAAACCCAATGTCCACTGATACAATGTCAGCTCTAAGCATTACTCTATTCTCCCTCATTCATTTCCCTGCCTTAGAGAAGTGACAATGCCAATTTAACTATTCCACTGTGTTATGGTAAAGCTGAATTTGATGTGTGCAAGCATCCATCACCTGCATCCACCCAAGATGCAGCCTGCAAGGAGTTTCTTAATCCCTCACATTTTCGTATCACCGTTCTATTTGCACATCTTCCTAATTTCATCTTCTCTATCTCACTGAAGTGGTGCTTACTCTCTTTGTTCAAACTCTTCTTGATGATTCACTTTTTACTCATCAACCGTTATTCACTACCAGGACACCTCTTGCCTTCAAGCAGCCAGCCCCTGAGGGCAGTTTTCATAGCTGCTTTTGAAGCCAGCAAGGGAGAGACACATAACAGGTGATAAGAATGAAAGGCCTTTCTAGTGCTTTGATGCTGTGCAAGTACAATAAATAAAATGTTGGTGTGTTATCAGTATTGTTTTGGTTGCAAATCTAAAATGTAGCACAAGACATACTGCTGTGAAGAAAGTAAACTTCAATACAGTAATGTCTAAACCTGCCCCAAAAGAGGGGACACGTGCCCCCAGGTGCCGATCAGGGGATGCCCTAGATAAAACTCTGGGTCAGAGCTGCTTATTGACTCAGGCTCTTCCTTGTTCCTGATACCAGTGCAGACACTTGGCAAGATCACTGAGCAACAATGGTGAGCATGCTTCAGGATGTGATACCACACACAACCAATCCACAAGTTCTGGGCTCTCAAATGGCAACAACTGAAGTCTGAGCTGTGCTTGGACAGACATACCATGTAGCTTTAGATGTCTTATTTAATCTCTCAACTGCAGACTTGACATCTATATGAATGGATGAAAAACATTTACTGCTACCTATGAATGGTATTTACTGCAACATAAATCAAATGTGGTTATTAATTAAAATTTGTAAATGTGAAGAGCCAGGGCAGATGTAACTTATTTACTAAGGCAGCATTTTCAGTGGCATCAATTCTAGATCTGCAGTCTTCAGTCCCCTTGGCCTACAGCAGTTGGTAACACCTGACTATCACTGCATTTGTATTTTTCAGGCTTGCTTGCAAAAGCTTGTGAGCAGGTATGTACACTAATGACCATATCTATCCAAAACCTGTGTACCTCATACTTTCCATTTGGGACCATAATCAAGATCCAACAAAGGAAAAACCAATGCTTTATGACAAAAATATTGAACACTTTCTGGGTGAAAGATAAAAAAGTTATGGAAAGTCTATGCATATAGCTGCTGTTGAGAGATATGCCAGTCTACAGTGCAACCACTTGCTCATCCCTATGTGCCACAGAGGAAGTGCTCAGCAGTTTGACATGAGGTATGGGAATGTGGCTGTCAAGAGCTCTGAAGAAAAGCTTATACAGCCTGAAAAGAGGATTTTTTGAGATAGGAAAGGAAAAAGATATGACTGAAAAATATGATGGGACTGAAAAACAAAGGGTGTCAAGATGAAAGGCAAAAGGTTGTGCAGTTACACTGCTAATGCACGGGTTTTCTATTAGTCTTTATTATCTGCAAAAACTAGTAAGTGGCGGGAACAAGAAACATAAGTTCACCACAGCCTTGCCTATCAGAGATGCTCGAACTAGAGCCCAGGGCTGAGACTAAATTTATTGTTCCTCAGCTTTCCTGGTATCCCAGATAACAGAGACTAGTAACATCCTCCAGATCACAGGGTTCCTCAAAATTTGTTCCTTCACAGCTTGTAAGGAAGGGCCCAAAGATCCTTAGAGCAAGGCTGTTGCACTCTTGCTTCCTACAGCTGTTTCCAGCAGAGAAAGTTTTGCCGTCTATTTGGATTAACTGATGTCTCCAGGTTTTGTCTTTTATTATCTTCTTTTTCTTTGACATCTGTGGCATGCGGCCTATGAGGATTTGGGTCCTCAAGTGTGGCTTTACTGAGCATAGCCAGGTGAAACTGATCCTCTGTGACTTGGTTTTAGGACTATGAGATTTAATAATAACTGTGAGGGAAAGCTTTTTTCTAGACTCAAATTTACTTCTTTCTACACAAGCTGACTTTAATTCAGCTATAGTAGACCTGAAAATAGTTGTTATGGGAAAGAATGTCTGTAAAATAGCCCTGATATGTCTGTTAATGATTGAAAAATTCTAATTCATCTTCATTACTTTTAATTGATTATTGAAAGCTTTTCTTACAGAAGCACACTGGAGTGATTTGCAGAAGCTTGCATACCAGGTGGATTTTTCGAGTGATCATGGCTCTATTTATAATGACACTTGGCACATCCAACTGACATTATGTTTTACTTTTAATAAATAACCAGAAACCCAGTGCATCAAAGCCAAGTGATGATGCCAAAATATTGTCATTATTGCCAGTGACATGACTGATGCTGCTGTATAAAATAACCTTTTTTATAATGTGTTAACTTCTTCAAATGACGTCGTCCATTTGGAGGACGTTCATCACTGCCTTCTGTCTTTTACGGTAAGAATGGAGCTGTAAAGCAGCCACTCTATGTTTGGATACCAATCCCTTTTGCAATGCTGTTGACATATCTGGATCTTCTTTTCCCTGCTTTTTTTTTTTTCTCTCCTATCTTTCCTGACAGCACAAGTCACTTAGTGCTTTTTAGAGGTGAGGCCACTGCAATGCCTTTGTTATCCTAAGCAGTGTAGTAAGCAACTACTGGAGGAAGCCTCTTCATCCATCCTGTAGGAAACTCAGGGGNCTCTCCTATCTTTCCTGACAGCACAAGTCACTTAGTGCTTCTTAGAGATGAGGCCACTGCAATGCCTTTGTTATCCTAAGCAGTGTAGTAAGCAACTACTGGAGGAAGCCTCTTCATCCATCCTGTAGGAAACTCAGGGGAGTTTCAACATTGTTTGGTAGCATTAAAATCTTATGACTCTGAGTGATCTGCTGGTGAATTTCTCTTCACTGATCCAATTTTCACACCTTTTCAGGAAGGCTGACAATGTGTAAGTTCTCAGTAATTTCCAGTCACAAATATATACAGCTTTCCCTTACAGAACAACAGGAGAGGCAGAAGTTTGGGAATCACAGAATTAACCTTTTATGACAATATCTTTTCTCAGATCTTCATATTTTTCAATCTGACATCACCATACCCCCAAGGATGGAAACCTACTCACACAGTGCAGCCTTGTATTTTTCAAGTACAACCTTGTCAGCTTTGTGCTTTCCTCATTTGTCTGCTGGCACAGTCTTTGTTATCTTAAGAGAGGTATCACCGCATAATTTTTGAGTCTGTTGCTTAAAGCACAAAGATTTATTATCTACCTAAACCTACTAAACCAAAAATTACTGGCTGTGATAAGCCACAGTCAGTTGTCAAACACATCTTGCCTACCCCACTCAGAGATGGCTCTTGGCTTTAGTGGTAGCATCACCAGATAGATGCTGTCATTTCTCTTCAAGAAGCAAGCTGGGAAGGAACTGTTGGTCCTACTTCTTGCCAGTAGTCAAGGTTAGCATTAAATAATTGATACACACATAAAAATGAAGGGAAAATGACACATTTAGAAATTTCTTTAAAAGTCTTTGCACACATAATCATGTGGTCTTGCAGCAGTAAGTTTAAGTGGTCACTAAGGGCAGGGTGATATCTTACCAGGGAAAAGGTTTGACCTTAATGTAGCTCAGTTGTCATGCCTGCATGCACTAGTCATACTGCCACTGAAATGAAGCTTTCCTACTCCTGACTTTTGGGTTGCTGTTTAATTTCTTCAGGTATTTTCTCCAGGGAATGCTTTCTGAAGTGCCTACCTGTCTCCATACAGAAATGAATTCTATTCTTTAGTTTATTTTTATATTATTTGATGAGTAAAATACTTGATCTTGATGGAAGCAACACAAGAAAAGGTGGTGACAAAGTGTCTAGAGCTGCAAGTGCCCTATTACTACCATGTTTGAACAGCTGTGTTTTGGTTCATATCATAGATTCCTGCAACTTCAAAGTATATATATATGTTTGTGGGGCATGAGAAGCAAAAAAACAAATGTGAGCAATCAGATGGCTTTTAGAAGACAGGCCTGTATGTAAAGAGGTTGGATTATGACTAAAAAAGTACAACTGTTACTCTAAGGACTATACAAATATAAAAATTGCAAATTCTTGCAGTTTTGTTCAAACTGCAAGAGTAGCAGGGTAAGTGGCAGAGCTAAACAATGACATGCCTTGTGAAATACACACCCAAGTGGGTAAAGAGGAACAAATACAAGCCCCCTCTTAAACACAGGATTTGCATTTTCTTAGCAGAATAAACTCTTTGCCTTGACTCTCCGTACTCTCACTGAAGTGGAGGTCATGGCTAGTGACAACTGGGAGCTGTTCCTGGAGGCTTTCTTGCCTTTTTAGGTTATGAGGGTCTCTGTGTGTTTAGGATAATATGACTGACAGCTCCAGTCCGGCCCCAATTAGCACCCTATAATTTATTAGCTTCTGCTTTCAGATTATGCGCTAACTTCACAAATATTTCAACCACGGAAACAGCAGCTATCAAGTGTCTCTTTCCTGATCCAGCTCACTGGGACTGCAGTTAAATGCAAGGAGGAGCTGTGCAGGTCTGTCAAGAGAGAATAATCATTTGAGTCTGTGTGCAACTGGGGCTGTTGTAGCTCTTCGGGACTTGGCTTGTGGCAAAAAAGGGTTGTTCCATTGGATCGAGGATTAGGGCTTGGTTCCTACCACAGGGGTATGGTACAGGACTGAGGCAAATGGCCTGGGTCTTCTGGAGAGGGTCTGTGTTTGTCCAATTCCATTTATCATAGAAAAATCTGATGCTTCAACTTCATACAAACAGCACTGATAGGAAAGTCTGTATCCCTCCTAATGCTGCTCTTTGCTCGTCCCAGCTGCCATGTGGGGCCAGAGTAGTAAGTGCAGGAAGCGATTGTGTGAGGCAGGAGAACAGATTGGGGGTGAGATGCAGAGTCAGGGATGAGGACAGATCCTGTTTGGTATTTACAGTGCCTTTACCATGAATGTAAATCAGTAACTGGCACATCCCTAAAGAAATGGTCCAGTCCCTTGCTCAGCCTGTGGTTCTGTGGGCTGTAACCAAGCACGGCCAAGGGAGCTGCTTATGCATGAGTACGAGGCCCAGAGGTATGTACCCTTGCACCCTACACTGTGCCCAGGCTCTTCGAGTGCCTTCCTCTTGTCCCACAGGATCTGGTGCAGGGATGTCAGGGGTAGCAGGACAGGGATATGGCACTGTGGTGCATTTCCATTACTCTCTATTTGCACACACAGTTTTGATGCACAATATTCACAGATTATGCCTGGATAAGGAGGCAGTAGAAGGTGAACTGCAAAGGTAACTTCTCCTGTATGATTTAAGATTGACATGAACAGGGGACCCTTGCTAGCATGAGCTGCTTGTCAGTGCAGTCAGTTTAAAGAACAGTCTTACCATGCTGGGAACAAATTTAACAACACAGTTCCCACAGCTGTAGCCCCAAAGCTTGGCAGTTGACTGAAGTAAAGCTTTTTAATATTTTTTTTAATTTTATTTTTATTTATTCTTTTACTTTTATAATTTCACTTAAACTTTTTCTTTTCTTTTTCTTCATTTTCCTTTTTTTTTTTTTTTTTTTTTTTTTTTTTTTTTATTTTTATTATTTTTTTTTTT